>JAAAKO020028662.1:0-13676 GCA_010015015.2 Bolitophila cinerea
GACTTCGGCTTCTTCTGGTATGACTTGGCAACAAAAGCTGCATCCGACATTAAAGGATCTTCATTATTTATACGTTTTAAATTACCCTTCTCTAACTGTAAAGATGACATCATCGTATCGATCGTTCTAATCTTTTTCGTATTATACCAAACCGTCTTGTAATTGTTAAATTTTGGCGGTAAACTGCTGATAATACGCACCATTTAATCTGTGTCCATTGAAATTTCTTTCATCTTTTCGGTCATTAAAAGAATTCATCTTTATTGTTCAAAAAAAAAACACGCGATACGATTAAATAATTTTTTTGTATGTGCGGCCACGACCGAATGTTCTACGCGTTTTCAAAACTTCTGAACAAAATGTACGGTGGCGACACGACTTGATATTTTGTTCTAGAACTAATATTTTATTATCGGATGCTCTGGGCCCATAACCTATTGAATATAGCTTGAATATATTTTAATATTTAGAGCAAATACGCTGATAAATAAAATATTAGGTTCTAAAATGAAACATGACGGTTTTTCATTTTAAACGTTTTATTTCACGTCTAAGGAAAAAAAGTAGCCCATAACCTTCTCCTGGTTCTAATCTACCTTCTTTTCAGCCAAATCGGTTCAGTTCAATTGTTCTTGAGTTAAAAATAGTGTAACTAACACGACTTGTGATTCATATACTTGTTTAAATATTTAATTTTATTTATAAATGATTCACGCATTTTTTTTATAATTTACAAGATTTAAAAGATTTTTTTTTTATATTTCAGTTTTATTTTTGTTCCATAAAATTGTTCGATTAAAAACTAAATACTTGCTGACTATGTGTCCTATTTTTACATTGTATATATATATTTACTATGCAAGGACCATCGTTTTCACATGTTAAACTGAATGCGAGTTTAGCGCGCATTCAGATCCGCGCACATCTACGAAGCAGCATCGATCTGGGTTACTACCCGGCAACACAATGGTGTGTGTTCAGCAGAATACACACGAAAGACACACACACACACACACAGATATATACATATATACATAAATATAACTGAATATAGACGTGTATACTTGGTGTGTAGAAACATGCAAATATATAAGGAAACTTGTGGGGTGTCCTCTGCGCCTCTCTGGCCAAGGTGCGCCCAGCCTGTGTTATGTATATATATATATATGCCTATACTACGTGTATCCATATATTTTTTCTGTTAACTTATCCATGTGTTGGTGCACACAACAGATATACAACACACACACACACACACGAGCGCTTGGTTTCGATTTTTTCGTTTTACCCCGACGATTTTATTTTCGAGAACACACTTACGCATATCAATACAATACGCCGCCGCCGCCGCCGCCGCCGCCGAGCAACCCCCACCATCAATGAGCGCAGAAAATAAAAAAAGGTTTTCCATGCCGGTTTTTATCCTTTTCCCGGCCACGCTAGTTTGTATTTACATGCAGACCTCCACACACATTCACACATACGCATATACGCATACAATTGAGTGTTATTCTATATATATATATTGCATATGGGTGTGCGATGTGCGTGTGTATGTGTGATTGTAAGAGAGTGTGTGTGCATGGGTGGATGATACTTCCAGGGTGTACGGGCGGATGTGGGTGAGATGAGCGTGTGTGCGTGTGTTTGTGTATGTACAACGCATATCATATAATAGCTAAGGGGAATAAGCTTTTTTGTGTATATAATGTGCGTTGCTCTGCGGATGGAACGACGAAGATATGCGAAGCGAGGATATATGTGCGATTGCGATGTGTGTGTGTGCGTGTCAGTGAGAAATGAGTTAAATGTGAGTATGAGCTATGAGCACACACACACACACACGCCTATATGAGTACGTGTGACGTCACCAGATCAAACATGGGCGCCATAGAATGTATGCGTCCTAAACATTCAGTCTAAAACACTCAGTATATTTATATAATTTCCTATAAAACAATTTATACAAAATAATACACGTTATAATATATATATACTTTCATTAAACTCAAAGTATCATAAATACAATTTAAAAAAAATGTGCATCGTGTGTTGAATTCAGTGATGCAGTACCACCACTTGTCGCATGCACACCCCCACTTCACCCCAAACATTTCGCTTGTGCGAATCATTAAAGCATACACACACAGCGACACGAATTACATTAAATACCCTCAGGAAAATCCATAATAATGAACTTAACCTACAAAACAAGCGGTGGCGGCGGCGAAGCGTCGGCGGCGGCGGCGATTCATTTGCATTTAACATTGACCTTATTTCTGAAATAAACTTTCGTCTTCTCTTTCTTTTGTTGGGAAATTCTTTTAATTAACTCTCGGCACTTTCTCTTCACAGCATCCAGCGCGTACAAAATTTCCAGACAAACCTTTATGTATAGAATTATGTATATATACTATAATGTTCATGTATATGTATACGTATACTTAGTGGAGAGGCACACTACATAATGTAATGAATGTACTTACGCCGCGGCAGCTCCTCGTGGCGCTCTCTGGCGTGGCCGGCGCCGTGCGGCAGGAGGCGGGGACGGACGCAGGCTAAGTGCGCTGACTCCGGAATGCACGCTGTGCAAATTTTACGTAGTTTATATAAAAGCTGGTATATAATTGCAAAGTCCTTTTTACTTGGTTTGGTTTGTTAAATTGCGCCAATTGTGTTTTATATTTATACATATATCATATAAATATACATATATATATATATATACATATAATATGGCAGAGTTCTGAAAAAGCTCAATTATACACAAGCGTCTTGACGATACGGCACTTCCGCCAAAAGGTCAAAGCGAAAACATAGATATGTATATCTGAGTCAGCTAATTGTTGCATTTATACTGTTAAATTTAAAGCTTTGCTCTATTTTTGCTTACTCAGGCCTGGTGTTTTTGTAATTAAATGATTCCAAAATGAGTTGGAATTGGTAATAGCGTAAATAAATTGATAATATAGTAGAGATTATTGCTGTCAAAAATATCCGACCTGAGTTGAAAAAATCATTAAAAAAAAAAAAAAAATTAAAGGACCGTTATTTAAGAAATTGGTGTCAGGTTTTTTTTCAAATAACACTTTTATGATTATTTTAGGAAGGAATAACATGTTCGTTCTTACCCAAGTAAAACTATCATTAAAGTTGCTGTATTTGACCTTATAATGTTGATGTCCTATATATGAGGTTTAAATCAGCTATTTTTAAAGTTGCAACTTTATATCCACTATAATTGTAGTCGATTTATAAATATCCTTTATAAGAACTATAAAACTGCTAGTTTTAATGCAGTAACTGTATATTTTCTTTTGTGAAAGGGGATTTATAGGGTTCCTGTAAAAGAACTTTAATATTGCTAATCTTAAAGTCACAACTATATATTAGCTTATATAAAAGCTTTTTTAGAGTAACCCTATATTTTAACTTTTATGTTGCTTTTTATAAAGTGTAACTGAAAAATTGCTTTTATTAAAGGTGTTTAAAAGCGTTACTATATTATACCTCTAATATTTCTTTTGAAACATTCGACGTTTATAGCAAAATTATGTATGTTTTCAAATCAATATAAAAATCGAAAATCAATGATCTCGAAATAACCGAATCCGGATACAGTAGATAAAGTAGATTGATAAAAGGACCAAGTACATTGGGAAGCCAGGTGCAATGATGCATACACAGAAATAAACTGTGCCTGTGCTTATGTCAAAAAATACTATCTGTTCAATAACATATGAAGCTATAGTCGATTTACAGGGACGCAGCAATACCAGTAATTTAAAGCAGAATTACTGGCGATTTAAAGGAAATGAGATTCTTTACATCATTTATAGCAGAATTAAAGAGGATTTATAAGACATGAGATTTTTTATCTTTTATAGCTGCAATAAAAACTATTTAAAGGGAATGGCAATGATAAAACACATACTTTTGATAATAATTCGCTAGAACCACTTTTACAATAAGAATTCCTAGCAGAATTAAAGGCGATTTAAAGGGAATAAGATTTTTTTAATAATTCATAGCAAAGTTTAAAGTCAATTTAAAGGAAATAGGATTTTTTTTATCATTTATAGCTGAAATAAACGGAATGGTAATGTTGAAATTAATAAAACGCATATTTTTCTTACAATTCGCTACAATAATTTTTACATTCAGAATTAAAAGAAGAATTAAAGGCTATTTATAGGGAATGGGATTGTTTGCATCATTTATAGCAGATTTAATGTTTATTTATTTAATAAAACTTAACTTTGGAATTTGCGATGTTTTTTATGTATCTTCAGCACGCAGGGTTAAAGGCTTGAAGAACATGGATCTCACAATGCGTGTTATAGTTAAACAAAAGCCTTTTTAAAGTTAGCTTCCTTTAATATTGTTTTAAAGACCGTTCATTTTACATGTACATTAACAGCAACTTTACAGCAAGTTATACCAAATCCTTGGTTACTTGGGTAGAAGCAAAAATTAAATAAATTGATGATGTCAAAGAGGCTTAAATGGGCTAAAGACCATTCAAAATGGACTATTGATGACTTGAAAAAGGTATTTTATTATATCAATTAAACTACATTGTTTTTTTTTTAAATTTTGATGAAAGCTCTATACAAATAAGTAAAGAATCAAAAAAATTGGTTCGTAGAAGAAAAGGAGAGCGTTATACTTAAGACTGCATCCGACAGATGGTTAAACATCCTACATCCGTCATGATTTTGTGAGTAATCAGTGGGAAAGGCCCTGGACGACTTTATTTTGTAGAAGGTACAATGCGACAAGAGTTTTAAAAACAGTTTTGATACATCAAATGAGTGGTTGGTATGGATGGTCTTCTTCAATTGCATCTTTATGCAAGATGGAGCACCATGTCACCAGGTGTCGCGTAGCTCAGAGCGTTAAAAAGTATTTAAATACTTTAAAGTTAAATGTGTTAGACTGGCCAGGTAATTCGCTAGATCTTAAGCCCATTGAAAACGTATGGATCGTGCTAAAGTTGGAAATTATTAATTAATTAAATGTAATGACATTTAAACATTTGTATTTTGGGTTACTAGGATAATATATACGAATTTGAACGAGTGGTTATATTAATTTGTACAGGTATAGTATCAAATTTTGTTGCGTTAGAATATCTCAATTTTTTTTTGTCATTTCATTCATTTTTGTCATTTCGGTATAATATAATAGGCTTCCAATTTAACTTACACCTTCTTATTTCAATATTTTTAACAAAATAATTGAAAATGTATTACAAAAAATGTATTAAAAAAAATGTAATTTTTGTTCACCTAAAAAAAACAAAAATGTGCTCCTAATTATATAAAAATGTGCGCCTTACAAGTCTGCACCAAAAAAAAACTGTGTGTGTTCTTGCGCTTCGCGAGTTTTTATTAAAATCCAAAAAATCTTTTATTGGGGCAGCTTATACTGTCTAGGTGGTCTTTTGAGTTTGCAGACGGGCTTTTCTTGGTGAGCACTGTTATTTTAAGGTGCACATTGTTTTATTTTAGCTTTTCTTTTTTGGAACAATTCTTTATTTGTAGAGCGATTTATTTTATGCCTTATCGAATACTATTTTCGAAGAAACGTATTGCTTCTCTTTCACCATCAAAAACTATAAAAAAGAATATCATTTTCCAGAGAATGGAAATTAGAAAGCCGTAGAAGCTTTTCAAAATCTCTTCATTTTTGGTTCTCGCATTTCCAAAATTCGGCAATTACTCGATTCCTTTCAATTTCTTTAGCGACATTTCTAAAAATTACAAAAAGGAGATTATGTCGCGACCGAATTCCTGAATTCAATTTCTTAATTGTTCCGCTAATTTAAGTCACATTTTTGAGGCATGTTCTCAAGAAACAAAAAACAAGTTTCAATAAATCAGGTCATATCTTTTCAATATGTAACTATCTCTGAATTGAGTAATTGATAATCTACAAAAAGTTTTATTAAGGATAACTTCAGTTTATTTGGTCCACACGCGTTTTCGGATTGCTCTTTTAGAAAAAAAAATATTGACAAATTCTATTTAATCAACCAGGGCAACCACAAATATGTAAATGATTGCGACATAGTATGAAAATATAAACTATATAAAAATGTGTTTTTAATTTAAGCTGGTTCTTTTAAGACACCCTTCACTTAAAAAGCATATTTTTGCATATCTGTTCTTTTAGTAACAGCTGTATGAGAGTAATGGGAACAGCGACACGAGAGCACAGAACCCGGCTACCCAAAAGACTGCATCCGGAGCCGTATCTGATACGGACTCTCTGATGAATGATAACTTTCGAAGCATTCACATAGAGACCGATATTGAAAGCGACTCCCATGATGGTCTCGACGAGGAGCTGGGGAGCTTAGATGTGGATGTAATGGAGACCGGAGGAACGTCATCCAATGGCGGGACTCAAAATCCGGCAGATAAACTTACACCACAGTAGTACGGCCTCGGACTCACTACTAATGACGTTTGAAGAGGACAAGGTGGACATTGCACTCATTCAATAACCCTGGATCTCGGATGGAGGGAGAATTCAGGGTTTTGTGGGGTGTAATTACAATTTGGCTAAAAATAATCTGAATATCCATTTTGAAACTAATTACAGCACGAAAGACATGGCGGTGATTCTATGCACCGACCGTAAAGAGGGGAAGAAAAGCATACTCATAGCATCATCCTACATGGCGTATGAGGAGGTTGTTCTAAAACCGGAGGTCGCGATCCTTGTTAGTGGAGCGTGCCGTAGAAAGGCAGCTCTCATCATCGACGCAGTTACAAATGCTCACAATCAACACTGGGGATGTAGGAATACAAATAAGAGAGGTGAGTTTCATTTAAATTCTTCTTCTTTGTGACAGGGCAGTGCAATCAGTAAATGGAAGGTGTCTGAGACTGCTTCGCTGACCGATCACAAGTATATCGATTTCTCAATACTCATCCGCACATCAAGAAAGTCTAAATTCTTTAAAAATCTGAAACGTAAGGATTGGTAAAAATACAGAGATATTCTCAGTATCACTCCACCGTTACGATCCGTATTAAATACGTTTAAGGAACATGAAAAAGCTTTTAACAAAGCATGAAGACCTCGAAAAAAAACACAACCACAATGGTGGAACAGTACTTTACGAGAGCTTAGGGACAAAACTTAAAAGTTTCTTGCAATCTGGAAGCAAAATCGGGACGCAAATAAATATGAAGAATACAAAAGCAGTCTCAGACCTTTCAAAACGGAACAGAGAAGGGCAGTGAGAAACTCATGGAACTCCTTCTGTAACGCAATATTGAAAATTAAAATAATACTGTCAGACAAAGACGTATAATCTCGAAAACTAAAGAGGTACCGTCACAGAACCCAACAAGTGATTGCAAGTGGACAGAGGACGGAACGGAAATTCTAACTCTTATGCTTGATACACACTTCCCTATTTTAAAAGTAATTCAAATTGGCTTCATCGAAGAGAGCAACTTACACAGTGCAAAAGTGGTAGCAGTGACTAGAGATAAGTGGGCGATAACATTATTCGAACCATACAAATCCGCTAAATCAGATAGGAGTATTTCCTGCTCTAATACAACAAGCTGGACCATTTGCAATAAACTTTTTAACAGAATTTTTTAGAGCATGTCTCTTCCTAGAACATGTACCCATAAAATGGAGTACATCGAAGGTCGTATTTATACCATAAACAGGTAAAATTCAACAGTCATCCCCAAAGGATTAGTTACTTATCTAACTTGATTTCTCCTCAAAAGTCTGAAAATGGATTAGGACAGCAGGGTGTTTAGTGAGCCAAGATACGTGGCCATCATTTAACCAAAAGAGAACCAAGCAACTGATTTCGCAAATGAAAACGGAATGCAGAAGTATGGTAAGAATACTGACAGGACACTGTCTACTGCAAGGACACGTGCATAAAATTGGTCTACTATAGAAACGGCGGAACATATCTTATGACACTGGCGCAGATAATCATTCCTAGGATGGTGCACTTTCGAGCATATTTTGTACAGTACTAGTTTTTGTTCTTTTCTGGTAATTAATGTATTATTTAAATTATTTATTTATCCAAATTAGCACAATTTAGAGTAAAATGGGTCCGAATAGAAACATTCGTGCAGGTCGTCCAGAAATAACCTCTCAGTACGATACACTCCATTATTTATCTATCCCAAATAAATAAATAATTAAATTATACAAAATACACATTAATATTCAATAAAGAACTTTGTCAATTTATATTAGAACTTTAGAAATATTTTCAAATTATGCATTTTCCAAGTTAATTGGCCAAAATGCCAATTTGTTTATGTAATAATGTTGATCCTTTTATTTTATTTTTCAACCATAAAAACAGTTTTTAAGGGGCAATAGTGGTTTAAACTTTAAATTTGACCCAAAGTATTAGCATTAAAAAGAAAAAAACTATCACAAACTAAAATATTTTTTTCAAGAGAAGAGAAATTAGTAGAAGCTCCGTCAATGGGTTTCAAAGATGGGTTTTTTAAAATATAGTTAGTCTTTTTTAAACTTCTTCTTCTTTAACACTTTTTTTGTCTAATTAATAATATTAAAAAATAATTCATAAAAAAGTCAAAGAAAGCAAACAATTCTTTAAACGACAATTTGACCTCGTCGTAAAACTATATTTAAAAAATAGGATACTTACACAGTCTACTCTTAAATCTGTAAAATGTGGCCTTTACTTCTAAATGGCTGAATGTGTTTTAAAGTATAATTATAAAGGATGATAAATCAAAAATAGGGTTGTCATTTTTTAATGATTTTCCTATACCAAATCATTACCTTACCTATTTTACATTATCATTAGGGGTATTTTAAATATCTTAAAGGAAAGTAAAAAAAATACAAACCGTTTGCTCCCTAATGCTCCCTAATCATTTTTCACAATTTTTAGAATGCTCTTCTATACTCTTCTATCATACTTTTAAGGTATTGTCTAAAATTTGTATAAAATTTAATTTAATTAAAAAAATAATAACTAAATTATTTAAAAAAACTGCATCATTAGATTACTTTGGGCTAAAAAGAAGTAAAAACAAGCGTTAACCCTGAAAATTTCCAAAATATTCAGTCTGATTATCGTTTATTATATTAAACTAGAATATCAATCCCTCCTATCCCTATTTAATGTATTATCTATGAAACGTATCTGCACATCATGGAAGTTCAGTCTTTTAAGCTTTTCCGCTTGTTATTAACTATGGAGCCCCCGACTTTACCTTTAATAAAAACATATTTGCTCCTATTATTATTATATATTTAAATTTTAATTAAAAACATTTCCTACAAACTAAAAATACCCTACAAAGTGAAAGGATATATATATTCCGGAAAATGATAAACACATTTGAGCTTTTTTGTTTAAAATGTATAAATATAAGGCTCTCGAGTATACAGAAATGCTATTAAACTACATCAATTTAATGCACAGCACATTCATATGTATATATATATGTATAAAAACCATCAATTCTCCAGAAACACACAAAAACCATGTCACCTGCCATTTAAAACATGCCGCCCAAATGAAATGTCCAGGAAAATGCACTCCAGAAATCAAACTAACTCACACACACGACTGACACAAAACTCAACCGCATATATTCGCCAGCAAACTCACACACACACACACATACAAAAAAAACTCCGTGGCCGTAATCCTCATTCGCGCGCGCACTCCGGCTCTGCCCTCTGAGTGCATTTTGACTAATTGTTGATTGTCAACAACATAAATCAACCATAACATGCTTTTCTAGTGAATATGCTGGCAAATAGCGTGTGTGTGTGTGTGTGTGCACAGCACATAAAACTCCCGCGTCCCATAAATGGTGTTTGTATGTTTCTATGTATGTATGTGTGTGTGTGTGTGTCCTGTGTGTCTGCATGCAAGGCAGCAGCGTCATCCCGTGCGCCATGTGATGACAGATTTTCTGGTTGTTGCAAATTATGTTTACAAAACCGCCATCCTTCACTCACGATGTGTCCTCCATGGGCAACGCTCTGTCGTGCCGGTTGCCGCGATGCTGCTGAGCTGGGACGCTTTTGGCTTCCTATATATATATATATATATATATATCTGCCGTCAGGATGGCGTGTGTATCTGCATATGTATGTGTGAGTGTTTGTCGGCCGCCACTATTTTGAGGATTTAATTCATGCTGGCGTTCTCTGTCTATGGCACCGTGGCGCAGTCCGTGGCGGAAAACAATTTCACATATGCGCCACATACGATTTTCCGAAAATGCACCGCATGAGTGAAGGGAAAGTGCAGTCGCGTGTCATTTAGGCGGTTTTTGCGAACGAGGTGTAAATTTCATTTACTTAGTTGGAGGGCACTTATAAAAAGCTTATAAACAACGAAATGGAAAATTCATTGTTGCAGCGTTTTTTTTGTTCATTTGACAAGCTGTTTTAGCAAGTGTTACATGCGGAAAACAGATAATTATAATAATGTTTCTTAATTATAAAATTATTTAAGAATTGATTATAAATATAATTGATTAATACTTATAATAATAATTTGGATTATATATAAAACAATATCCATCTAAAATTTGAATTTATTTTTAAACATATTTTTAAAGGCTCCAAATTTAAATTCAAATTCATATATTTTCCACAAAAAAATGAAACTATGTTAATGATTAAATTACACAAAAAACTGGTTTACATCAGTTCCAACATATTTTGTCAAAAATATGAAACCATTTGACAGTACCTATAAATGTATTATCTCTATAGGACATCCAGATTACCCGATATATTGCTATTATTAAATATTTTTAACAAACAAAAAAACTTATAAGTAAGCTTTTCCTGAAATAAATCGTTACATGAAGAGCAAATTTTTTATGCCTACAATGGAGATATCTGGTATCATAATCTGAACAGGGTTTTTTGCGTGAACTTAACGGACCAAAAACTTTGTCTGAAATTGAATGTTACCCTGTGGACTGTCCAGTGGTATAACTGTAGGCACAGGGTTACAGTGACCATTAAACTTCCAAACAAAGTGTATTGCGTACCCTGTTACGGGAATAACCTCGACGGTAAGAGCCTCGTAATTAAAATTACGCCGAAGTGCTTTTTAGGCCTCCCGCATTTTAACTTCTTGGCTAGAGCTGCAGATCGCCATGATACCTCTCAAGAAATTATTCCTAAAACAAAAATGCAAAATAAAAAAGCAAACAAACAAAAAAAAAACTCTAAAAATCCTTGTCTCATGCCCGTCCAAGTCCCGGATTTTTTATGCGTCCACATGGCTCTTGATCAGGTAAGGTAACACCCGAGAGGCAACCAGTTTGCGACCGTCCTCCGTGAATGATAAGCATCCTGCATCTGCTCAAACTCCTCTTTATATATAGTCTTTTAATCCGAAATAATAAAACGTTCAAGTTAGAACCATATTTTGGAGATGAAGTGACCAAAGAATTAAAACTGAACGTTTTTGGTTAGCCGCAGGGAAGTGGCATAATTCTTAAGGACCAGAGAGTTAAGAATCTAGTAAAAACTCGCCATAGACGGCAGAAACTTTGTAAAGAAGAATTATTTAAACCTGACTTTTGTTGAAAATTTTATTTTTATTTTTTGTATTACCAAATTATGCCTTTAATCATTTTGAATTTTAAAATAAATGATTGATTAAAAAAATTGTTGAACATATATTTGTAAAATGCAGTATATAAAAAAAAATTATAAAAAAACAGATTTTTGAAAAAAAATGAATTTTGGAAAACTGAATTTGGTGATATTGCATTAAAGGACCTAATAACTTCCCAAACCCCTACCCTCACCCCCGTCAAGCCTAAATACCAAAAAATATTTCTAGGAAACGAAGTGGCAAGAAAAAAATATAAACCGCATTATTTTATAGCATACAAGAGCTAAAACGTTATTGCCAAGCATAGAAAATTTCAATTCCAAAAAAATGTATAGGGTGATTGGCATGGTGATAATTGCAGCGCTTATGTAATCTGTGTGTTGGGCAGTGATAAGACAAGCGCTTTAATATAAAGGAAATACGCGAGTGGTAAATCTCCTCCTTTTAGGCCAATGTTGGTTTAAAAGTCCTAACGTATACAGCCTTGTAGTTTTTGGAGCAGTGGATCCCAATTACAATTTTTAATTCAATTCAATTCCAATGTCTATTTTGTATGAGTCAGCGGACCAAACGAACTAATATTTAAATTGTCAATAATCATATGAAGCCGACCCTACCCTAAATAGGAAAGGGTTTACGGCACCAAAAAATTGTAAGCTGGTATTTGTGTTTTTTTTGACATTTATATTTTATATTTTATCCCCCTACACCCGGGCTCAAGAGCAATTTAGTCCAAAAAAAAATCGATCGATAGTTTAAAATAAAAAAATTGTTAATAAGATTTAGGATCAGTACGAAATTCTGTCTTTCATAATTCTGCTACTACAAAATTCTGAAATGGTTATAAAAATTCAGGATTTCAGTTTTCTGGTTTTAAAAATACTTTTTTTATATTGTTTCTATGTTTTTTAATTTTGTTAAATTTTTCTATACTAGAAGTGTTTCTTTATCCTTTTTAGTGTATTTTTTAAGAGGAAAGGCGGGAGTGGTTATTTTCATCCTTTTAGGCCAATGTTTTTAAAAAGGCCTAAAGTATACAGCCTTGTAGATTTTGGATCCGTGGATCCCCTTTGCACAGTTGGTCGGTTTTTTTCAATTTCGTATGAGTCAGCCAACCACCACGGAATAATGTTTGATATATCAAATAACATATGGACCCGATCCAGTCCTAAATATGGGAGGGTCTGAAGCTCCAACAAACTGTTACGTTAGGTCTTTGAAAAAAAATTGCCATAAAATGGTAATAAATATGAAATCTTTTAGCATATCCACTACAGGTAAGGTTAAACATCCGCACTATTATTATATTTTAAATACATTTTAAATTTGATACCAAACTTTCTTATATTAAATAACGGAACGCACCAAAATACTTGTTTTTGTACATTTTATTCAAATCTTGGACTGTTTTCCCTTATATATATATTATTGATTTTTAATCCCCCTACACCTCATAGGACTTAAAGTGCAGTTTAGGCCAAAAGTTTTTTAAAAAAAAAATATTTTTTTTGTAAAATCAATTTTTGTAAAATGTAATTAAAAAACTGAATTTCCAAAAACTAAATTTTGTTAATAAAAATTGTTATCCGTACGAAATTCTGTCTGTCAAAATTCTTCAACTACAAAATACTGTTTTTTTATTTCATTCTGCTTAAACACATTTTGAATTTGATGATTCTGGATTGAAAATTCAGGTTCTTAGAATTCTGGCTTTTTAAAATTCATGATTTCAGAGTTTTCGATTTAAAAAAAAATGTATAGTGTTTTAATGTTTTTTTATTCTTTTCTATATTTTAAGTGTTTATTTATCCATTTTAGTGTTTTTTAAAACTTTATATAATCTTGAATTATAATAATCTTTAATCATAAATAAAAACATATTTCTGGTTTTTCAAAATTTAGTAATTAACTGTTTTTTTCCTGGATTTTGTTTTTCTGGATTTTTAAAAATATTATTATAAACATAAATTATGAAATATAAAAATTTCCAAACTAAATTGTTAAATGCAGATTTTTGCAATCCAAAATATTGAAATCGAGAATTAGA
>JAAAKO020028673.1:0-13675 GCA_010015015.2 Bolitophila cinerea
GACAGAAAAAAATAATAAATAGGATTAACCTATTACTTCATCATTTGCTTTTACCCCAAAATGTTTTCGTTTGCGATTATTTTAACCTTTTATCTCCCATCCTTAGTCCCAAAAAAAATTATGGGTTGAATCTAATTATGAAGTTATTTAAAAAAAACATTTATTTGATCCTATTTATTTTTATTTTTTTATGTCATATATTTTTTTCAAACAATTTAAAAACACCCCTAAAGAAGGGATGGATATTTGACTACAAAAAAATGTACATAGAATTTTATATGGAAATCTTTAACCCTTGTGGTCGAGGGTAAAACATCAATTTTAAATGCTGGAAAAATCCAATTTTTTGTTTTATTTATTTGGAGCATGTTTGTTAAAAACTCATGTAATGGCTACCTTAATATACATATTATGAAACATTGATTTAATTATGAGGCAAAGTAATTTTATTTGGTGAAGTCAAAATCACATCAGTGCGAAATGTATATTATGTATTTAAGTTTGCTAGTCAAATTGAGTATATAATTTAAGTATATTCTTCCTTAAATTAACCTAATATCGTAATATAAATATAGTTTTTCTTATATGCTTCTTATTGTCTTATTCAAACTTATATGAAACTTTTAAAATATTTATATATTTGGCTTCAACGAATTTCTTCCTGTAATTGCACATTTTAGCAAAATATACACACATTACCTAGAAATATAAAAAAATAACTTTACCAGACATTCAAATATTTAATTTTTAATTTGAGTTAGTGGTATCACATCTTTTAATTTGAATAGCTACATTTTGTTCAAAAATGATTTGAGCTTTCAATTCACTCACACAAAATTTAGTTATTTAAGTTTTTTCCTTTGTATTGTCTTACCAAAAAAAAAGCTCCGCAAAAAACATTGCTAATATTATAAGTGGCAGACAACAAGTTTAACATTCCACGAATACTCAATCCCATTGGCATCGTTTTTCCTTGCGTGCTTGTCCTAAACTCGAATTCCCCGTAGCGCCAGTGAGATATATATGGATGGATATATACGAGTAAGCGGAGCAGCAGACAAAAGATCGGCTCTCCGGTTCCAATAACAAAAATACACACACATCATGCCGTGCCAGCACAATATGTAATACACATTCCGGGCAACCTTTCACGAAAACCTATTAGCCATTAGCCCAACATTCCGATTTATATAATAGTATTTATTTCGCCGCTGTGTATTTGTGTGTTTGTGTGTGTGTGTGTATATGTATTGTATATATGTTATTCGTGCGTATACGTTCTACAGGATATCGAAAAATGATTCTACATCATCTCGTTTCGGTAATATTGTGTGATTTATAAGGAATAAATGTTATGGTCACAATGTCCCATTCGACTGAAGCGTGTCGCCATGCCATATAGTTTGTGTTTGTGTATATGTATTTGAATGTATGTGTGTATGTGGGAGAGTGTTTTTGAGAGTTTTCTATTGATCTTCAAACATACACACAGAACGGTCCAGATCTCTACCCGTTACGCGTAGCTCCATCACTACCCAACCACCCACTGTAGAACGTATATATATATACGGAGGAAAATAATGTTTCAGATTGTGCGCTCGCGACAGAGACCCCCGGGCCACTGGGGCAAATGTTTTCCGATCCGCGAGCGACGCGCAAATAAAAGCGACCATTTCGAATAGAAGTCACGTTTGGAAGCGTCCAGCAGCTGACTGAATGCGTATGTGTGATTGTGTATATATATATATGCTGTGTATAGCTGTACTAATAGGTATACATATTCGTTTATTTATGTGTTGTACACACTCAATGTGTATTTTGGGGATACTTATAGATTATCATTTCCAATTTTCTTCGGAATTATTTCATTCGTCTATGTAAGCACGTGCATCATGTATATACATTGGATATTGGAACGTTTTTCAATACACACATACACACATATACACATACACACATACGCAACCAGAGATGAAAGCTCCAGGAAAAACGGAACACGCTCAGACGCTCTCGTATTCTTCGTCCGTTAGATCCGTAATATCTTTGCGAGCTAGAATCAATACATATTTAATTTATTTATTAGATGGTTGACTTTTTGTATATATTTCTGTGTTTGGTACATACACATTAAATATATATGTATTCAGGGTGTATTATATATACAACATGCGTAACTTGATGGGATACATTTATGCTTTTCCTATATGTATTTGTGTTTGTGTGTGTGTGTCTATTCTATTGAAGATGCGTATAATACGTTTTTGATGTTTGTTTGCGTGAACCTCGATCATCTGCCAAAAGGCAAAAGTATATATATATATAGGTTTTTTCTATCATATTATTTGTGCATGTATTTTATCTGAGTATTTTTTTAATAGAACAGGTGATTTTATTGACATATTGACATGATATGCTTGTAAATTACATTTCCAACCACATTTTCCTGCCGTCGAATTATGAGTTTTATGATCAAACGAATACATTTGTTATATTACATCAGTTTGTTTTATGTTTTATTTTAAATGCCGTTTTATATGTTATTTGTTATAAATATATATACAATTATTTTCATCACACATTAAACATAAATTAGTATCTAAGCCAGGCCTGTCCAACCCTAATCATAATCATAGCGAGCCGCAAATAAAAACAATTTTAAAATATTCAAAAATAAACAATCAAATTCGCACCATTTTTTTAATATTAGTCTACATAAATGTTTGTTTCGGCGCATCTTAACTGATTTTCTAGGTTTTTATCAGAGAAAGCCCTTTTTTAAATTGCATTTTTGAAAATCTGAAATTGCACACACCGAATACCAAATTGGGTTTTCATTATCTCATAAATAAAGTTGTAATTCAGTAAAGGTGCAATCTTTTTCTGCCTGCAATGAGTCCGCATGCATCGAATTGTAAACAATTGCATAAACGACGCAATGATTTTTATGCATGCAATGGTTATTTCATTGCATTAATTCTCATTGCAGAGTACCATTTCTGCAATGATTGCTGCATAGTCAGACGAAGCAATGTGCAATACATTACTACAATGACTCTCTGCAATGAAATCGTGAATTTTAGAAAGAAACGCAATACGGACATTGTCTTTGATCCGAAAACAGAGTATTTGCGAGAATTGTCGTTCATTGTAGTAATATTAAGTATAGTAAATAGCAATTGAACGATCTTTCTGGGTTCCGTTTCCGTTCTGACTGTTTGACGACCAACGCGTTGCACCAGTCCAATGCATTTCGAGATCTAGCCAACTCTTCGTAAATCGGAGACAAAGCTGATGCCAAATCGTTTTCGGTGCTGATGCCTCGTTTACGTTTGGTCAAGCCATCATCAGCTAATTCGATTTAGATTTGATCTGCCGAATAGAGAAAAATTGTAAGTGATTTAGAAACGAAATGGAATTTCACGAACTGCATTGTGCGCACGATGGGAAACACTTTGCCTGCAAAGGATCACTCGTCATCGTATTGATGGTTGTCTTGGTTACGAACTATCGATTTGCCTATGTGAACATTGGAGCGAAGGGATCGTAAAGTGAATTTTTGTAGTCTGTTCCTACGTTTGCAGCACACGCACTGTGCGTATTTCATTGCAGAAATCCATTTTTATTGCAATGAAGTTCATTCCCGAAAAAATATTTCTGCAATCAATTGCAGCCTAGTCAGACGGCGCAATACGGTTCTGCAAGCAAAAACCCATTTCTTGCACGAAATAATTGCTCCGTCTGACGGCATGTTAATGCATTGTTAATTAATATAATATGCAAGCATTTTGGCACAGAGCTGTTGTTCGTTAAACGGTGAACTACATTTTTCTAATATTTTTATATTTAGTTATTTCATCCAATCAACTTGAAATTATTCATTGAATGGTTGAAAACAAAATCATAAAAAATATTTTTTAAAGTATATATTTTAACTTAAACAAGTTATTGTCCAAAAAATATTATTGTTTTTATGTGAGTTTGTATTTATGTAGGCATATATTTGTTTATTTTAATGACAGTTTTGTATTTATTTAGGTACATTTGTTTGAGCACTATTTCTTTTGTAACAATATATTTTTAGTTCAATTTTGTTTTTGGCACAATTTTTGAACGCTTTTTATTATTAGCTTTAATTTTATTTTACCAGACATTTTTGAGAATTATTATATTTAAGCTCCCGTTCAAATAACGATAAGTTTTATCAAAATGCTTTAAAATACGATTACAAAATCATCGGTAATCTTTTTTTTGTTAGTTTTCAGCAATTACAAATCTTAAAAAAAATATATAGAAAAATATAAAAATATATAACATGGTAAAAGCGGTCGCTTTTTTGTGCCCAATAAATATTATAATCTATCATTTTAATCCAAATATACGATGTTCTTAATATTATTATGTAGTAGTGTTAGTGTTATAGCATACCAGCTTAAATGTTGCTTGCGTTTGTGAGTCAACAAATAAAGTATCAATATTGCAATAAAAATAAATATGAATATAAATAAGTACTTTTTTACTTCATTTTTAAAAGTTGTTGAGGGTTCTAATTTGTCAAATTAGTTATGGAACGATTATCGAAAAATCATGTAGCGAGCCAAGGGTTGGCCATTACTAAGCTAATCCCTTGAAATGATTTCGAATCAAATTCCATTTATCCCTTTTATAATTCATTACGTAAAGACCATTACGGAAATATAAAAACAACTGCTAGCGCGATCGCGTATTTTTACACCAATTTAAAAGCTGTAAATTAAAAACTAATTTATTCATCAGAAAGTTGTTAAAGCCGTGAACGTAACTATATTATACATAGCTGCATAAACAAGAACTAAATTTATATATATATATATATATAAAAGTTGTATAATATATCCACGAGCTCACACAAAATCCACCGGAATCCGGGGCATAATTACTGACAATTATGCTATGGCGCCGTCGGCCGTCCGTCGTGCAGTCGAAAATCCTTTCTCAGTGTTACGAAATTGATGTGTTGTTTTTCGCTCATTAATTATTCAGGTGAATGTCGTATACTTTGCTTTACATAAATGTATATTGTATATTGTACACACACAATATACATATAATACAGGAGACGGGATGTCATCGTCATTCCGTGGTTCACACACACAAATATAGCTCGTATAATATGTGTGTTATATAGGATTATGTATATATAGATACACGTAGGTCAAGTACATCGCGTCGAAAACGAAGAAAAATTACGCGTGGCCGAATTTTAGAATAGGTAGAAAAAAGAGAGAGAAAGAGAGGTGTATGGCACAGTTTTTGTTCAACAATGCCCCACTGTACAATATAGGATGGGGTCGCGTTGGGTATGTGGCTGGGTGATTTACAGAGCAACACCAAAATTATGTCTACGCCCGCTCCCCACATCAATTTAGAGCGTATGCTCGTTTGTATTATATGTATATTGTATATATGTGTTTGTGTAGGAGAGAGTATTTTTAATCTTTCATTGTATACCATGATGATGGTGTTTGCGAAGGGCACAGAGAAAGGGTGTGTGTGTGTGATTAAAGCTTCATTTAACTTCATTAGGGTAAATTGGACTTTAAGATAGATGTTCTCTGTTCGCATTTGTTATGCGGAACGGGCAACTTCGAATGCGGCCAGAATTAGTGGTTAATGTGCTTTACTTCCGAGTTCCGATAGTGATTACGCGACGGTGGTTTTTGTGTATGTGAGCGATGATTTAGATGATGTTGCGATGCGTGGTGCTAATTGGCTTTGAGAGGGTTTAAATACCTATTAAATTTTTTTTTGGTATTTGAGATTTTGTTTCTATACCTAGCTGCGCCCGTATTAAGTCCTTCGGAGGTACAATAGAGGATTTTACAGTAACGGCCCTTGTTATAGTAAACTAAATAAATAAATGTTCATATGTTTATAAATAATGCATTTTTTATGATTTTTTTTTAATTGAAATATTTGATTCACAAACAACATTGACACAAATAACTACCATTTTTAGTTCATTTTTTGAAGTTATAAGCAATAAGGGAAAATAACCCTCTTAAGGGTTGGTTTTTGACAAAATTTGTGAAAATACGATTTAAGAGTGACTAGATTAGTTGGTATATAAAAACAGATCACCTTAAATCTAAATTAAGCTAATTGGACATTCTTGTGAGTTTTATTTCAAATCATTTTCTATTAAGTGTACAGTGAGTGTTAAAAAATATGTTAGTCATAAATAAAAGGTACAGATATGGTCCATATGCAGTTTTTTGACATTTCGAAAACAATTTCTCTTAATCGAAAAGGTTTTTGAAATTTTATTTTAAATTTAAGTATAATACAAAATATAATATATAATTAAAACCAAGAAAAACAGTAATTACGTATATTTAAAAAAATATATATATTTTTAACTGCCACGGTGGGTTTTAATTTTTGGTTTTTGTTTTTATAAGTAAATGATATTTTTAATATTATGTAATAAAAATGAGTATAAGTACAAGATTACCAAGAAAAAATGGAAACATTGTGGCATCAGTTTTGGCGAAATAATAAATAATAAATAATAATTATTAATAATCATCTTGTACATAATTGCTTTTACAAAAAAATGTCCTTTATTCAATTCATAAAAATATTATCAATTATATAATTATATTATTATACGATTAATTACGATTAAATGAAATTTTGCATCATCATCATCAAATAATTTTATACTTTTCCAAGGATCATCACCGGTTGTGTGCACATTTTTTTTAATGTCAATGACGAAAATTAAAATGTGTCAGAAAAACACATAACATAAATATTTGCAACTTTATCCTAGAAATATTAAAAGTATTTTTTTTTAATGCTGTACTATGGTTTTGCTTGTTTAAGTTACGCACTCTTTATATGGCAAATATATTATATTCCGTGTTTCTGTAATCTTTAAATAAATAATCTATTTAAATAATATCTGTATTTTTATAAATTCATCGATTTATTTTTTATTTTTTATTTTTGTATGGTAAAAGAACTGTGTATTCATGAATTTATACCTAAATTTATATATCATATCATTCAGATCTAGAGTGTGTTTGATTATAATGTCCAATATTCCAATATTGGTATATTATATTTGACCTTGGAATACAAGGGATAAGGTTTACTTCATAAAATACTAGAAGTAGTTTCTTGGACGTTGTAGCTAATTGTAGAAATAATTATGAGTCTAAGAATTTTTTCTCAGAATTTTGTCTACGATAATGATGCTAAATTAAAAAAAACTCTTCTACCCTTTCATCTGGTAGTAGATCTTCTTGAACCAATAATTTTCGAAAGTCTATGTAATCTGAATAAGCTAGTTACTGACTCGACTTTTGGAAGATCCTAGTGCTGGGAACGCATCAATTCTAAATTCCAGGGTTCAAAGAGTTCTGATGACTGCCATTGAATCTCATTTTAGTTGAATAATAAAAGCGTCAGTTTTCTATTATTATTATATTTGATCATTTTAATTACGAATTTGTACATTACAGTATTTCAACCAAAATAGACCACTCATAGATAATAAGAGAACTTTATTATTTTAGAAATATATATAATACTTTAAAATGTAAACACTGTAATCTGCAATATACATTTTTGCAATTTCAGGTATTAATTTTCGGTTTGAATTTTTTCGTCAGAAACTGAGTCCGATTTATTTCTTTCTTGACTGTTTTAAAGTAGTAATACTTTTAAAAGAGATTTTACTGAAATGTTTAATAAACTATCGCATTTTAGATGCTTGTACATTGCTCGAGTAAAATTCAGGCATATTTAATGCATCTTTATTTTTGATGAAAATCAACTTTAGCGTATTTTGCTCTTAATTAAAAAACTTAAGAGTTGTGAGAAGTTTAAAGTAAATTAGGTAACCTTTTTTTGGGAAAGTGTGTTTGAGAGGTGAAATTTCCGGTTTGCGGTTGTTTCAGCGCCAACACTTCGGCGCGTACGCTTCTTATTTTTTGGAATGGGACGTTAGAGTGAGTGCAGTTTTTTATCATCTTCTTCAAACTCGAACTGTCACTATAAAAACTATCGTTCTATTTTAAAAATGGCTTATTTAATAAGAAAATAAACTTGAGTAAAAGTAGTCGTAAAGTAAAGTAGCACTAGAAATTATTCGCGGTTATTTACTCATTATTAGTTGAAAAAACTAAAGATCCCATAATAAAGTATGACATTTTGCGTTTGTGTTGTTGAGTTCAACTGTACGAATCTCATATATAAATTAAATATTTTTTTATTACATATCTTTTTTTAAAAAATCTAAAATAGTATCTTATACATTAAAATGTTCACACCAAAATATTTATGTGTGAAACTCTTCTCTCTTACCCGCCACAAACAAGCAAAAAACTATACTTATCCCAATAATTTAACTCAAAACAACCAGGTTTATATCAATAAAAAAATAAATTAAAAAAAAACATGTATAAAATGTAATAATTTCAATATTTCTCGATATGTTTTTATTATTATATTTGTATACGAGCATTGAGCCGAAATCATAATCAATAAATCAACTATAATCTTCTCTCAAAACTGAATTTATTGCATATTTAAATTAGCCACACAATTGATACACGAGCATATACATTGCACATTTAAACTCCAGTTTATTAGCGCTCAAAATGCCAGAATGAATTACTCTAATACGAGCTTTAAGCTCAAACTCACTAAAATCGTTCGCACGCGTCCGACATCATTCAAACAGCAATACCTGCACCGCACAACAATAAAAACAATGTTTCAATTACTACACAAAATGCACTTCATAATCCTAAATAAGCTTCCCGGAAAGCCGAACCAAAACTCTCTCTCTATATATATATATAGAGTATAAAGTATATACATACCATAGCAGTCAAACAATCGCATGTGTACACAATACACACATACATATGTATACCCTCGACAGTTCGACCATACGCAACGCAGCAGTTGACAATTATCGACCTGCGGTTTAATTATGTATAGCTTAAACTTCACCGAAATGCAGCCCATGCCTCTGTGTATAGTATATAAACTGTATACACTGGAAAACACAACCTATAATATAGTACTTAAACGCGTTGTATATACGAAAGCACACATAAACCAACGTTATACCCTTTACACATACTCTCATAATATTATATGCATTTCTCCGTATATGTACAAGTATGTGTGTAAACTTGCGACTATGTTATGCAACGAATAGTGTAACTTCTCCATCCCCATTTCGAGTATATACCGAATTGTATAAGCTCGCACGCACACCCACACACATACACATACCACTTCTCATACCTGAATGTGTACCATATTTATTTTGTGGTAAATTGAAACTTGATGAAGAATGCTTCAATAAATACGGTAATGACGCATTTGTATAAGACTAAATTGACGTAATACAATTTGAGAGCACGCATACGCGCTCTATGCTCTCTTTGCTTATACACACACGGCATACATATGTACTTACACACATATTGTTGGTACTTTATGGGCTATTGCATGTGTGTCAATGTGTGTGTTGAGCATGCAGCTAGCTTTACGTCGAGTAATTGCATTAATTTGCTTGACCGGCGATGGCGCGGTGCCGGCCGGCAGCAGGAGGTGCTGCCTGTGCTTGTATAATGCTCGTTAGTAGAATTGCCTGTATTCGAATTATACATTTAGGCGTTTATGATCGAGACTTGCCGGCAGATCAGCAGCAGCAGCAGCCAGCCTAACTCGCGCGTTCCTAGCTCACGAAATGGTTTATTTACATGCAATCACAATAATGCACTGTTTGCACATCATCTAACCAGCCCGTTTGTTCCGTGTGTTCCATGGGAATCTGGATATGCATTGTATATTTCAATCGATTTGTGATGTGCAGTTTTCGCCCACGCACAGAGTATTGATTCGGAGCACGCACACCGACAACAATCCCAATATCACATCCTAACCCGCACCCACCCACACGTTTCAATATATAGAGAAATACATTTTAGGCAAGTGGAACGCGGTATATCAATAAATTGGATGTGATATCAAATGAATTTTCTGAAAACTGTTGTTTTTTTGTATTTAGTGTGCTCACAGTGGAACGCGCGTTCCAGATATAGAAAAACAAATATACGCAAACACAAATATATATATATATATACATATCCACCATTTCCGCGGCTAGATTTTCCAATTTATTTGTTGCATTATTGGATGTGTATACAACAATGGCAGAGAAACGTGGCCACCGCACTATCCCGGTCAGACATTATTTGTATTCTATATTTATTTGTAGAATATATACTATGTATGTTTGGAGTTTATAGCTAGATATTTTTTTATTGTATCCTGTGAGCTTGTTATGTGTGTGTGTGTGTGTTTCTGGCGTGTGTGTGTGTCTCTGTTTTAAATCGAAAACAGCCTGAAAATTGAGCAAACACAATAGAAGAATTATCCGATTTGTCCAACGCGACAGAATGGATGCTAAATGTAATTAAATTGCACTAAATGCAAATTCGTTCTACATTGTTAATTCAATATGTAAAATTCAGAGTAAATAAAAACAACCGACTTATATGCCAAATAGTTGTGAGTTACTCTTTTTCAATAAAATAGATAAGGTATTTTTTAAATTCGGAAAATCCTAAAATTTTAAAATGTTTTGTATATTTCATAATATAAAATCTATTTCTAAGATTAGCAATTACATTTTCTTTATTTTTATTATTTTCAAATATATTTATAGTATTCTTGATATCTGCAAATTATAATAAATATTATAAATTAATTGTATATAATGTCAATATTTCCATTTTTTTAATATTTATGAATAATATTTCATATTCTTGGTATTTGGCTATCGTCTTATTGTATTCCTAATTATTTTGAGAATTCGCAAATATTTTCAGTATTCGCAAATATTATGCGTATTTTTAAATATTTTACGAATATTATAGGTGAAATAATCGTGCTCGATATAATTAAGAAAATAAGTATTATTTAACTTCAATTAACAAAAATGCAAACTCATTTCTTGACTTTTGTCAATACAAAAATAATGAAATTTAAAAAAATGATATTTAGTACATGAGGTTGGTACTAAATATCTATTCCCGAATAATGAATAATTAAAAAATAATATTACATATTTTCAAGAGATTGAGCGCCGTTAAAACTATATTAATTAATTATAAATATACTAATTTAAAAAAATAGTGTATTTATAATTAATTAATAATTAATTAATAATTATCAAATTCTATATTCAGTATAATTCAGTATTTGCTTGTATTTTTTAAAAATATTTGCAATTTAATTTTTTTATAAGTAATATTTATGACATTTGCAAATAATATTCTGATGTTCGCAAATAATAAATAAAATCGTAGAATTTGAAAATATAATTTAAATTACTGTATTAGTGAAAATATTTTACATATTTGCACTATTTGCGATATTATATATATGATCTGTTATTATTTATTGTTTGTACACCACATTGCGGGAGTGAATATACCTCGGTTATTTAAACAAAAAAGATAGGTAAATATAGGCACACAAAAAAATCGTATATTTAAAATTCCGGAAATGTTACGATATTTTGAAGTGAACTAAAACAAAACAGGATCTATTTTAAAAAAAACTTTAAATATTTTTAAATTTAAAGAAAAAAATTTAAAGCATATATAAAGGATAATCTTATTATACGCCCAATTATAATAAAAAACAATCTTTGAAATGTAAGAAATTTGCGTTATCTTATAAGATACTGCTGTCTGTTTTTGTGGATCACTTAAATCCAAAATAGATATTTATTTCAATTAGGAATATTTAAAGAAAACACTTATTTACTTTATAAAGAGAAATACCGTTGAAAAAACATGAGTAACTGGAACAGTTAATTTCGTGCAACTTTATATCTAAAGAACGAAAAATATGTCTCAGATGTTGCTTTGATAAACCACACACCAAGAAAAGCAGTTTTTTGGTTAGAAGTAATTGTCAAAAACGTGTTTTAGAACCCCATTTTTTAACAATGGAAAAAAAATATTTACCTTCTATTCAGCTAATACAAATATAAATATATTTATATATTTTATAATTTTTATTTAAACTATATAATAACCCAAAAGAAATTATTCAATATTTAATACTATACTATATGTATAATTTAAATATATATAAACAATAGCTAAATTCAATTTCGAATGCAATGGCTAACATGAGTTTGCATCACAGAGGAGATGAGCGTTAGTTTGTTATGCAACTTTTCCCGAATGAGTATTGGTATATACTGTACTTATGCACTTTTTTGAAAATACATATATGAAGCAAATGCATTTCTCTATATATCTTCTCGACTGCAAGTCTTAGTCGGCAGTTTATGCATGTCGATTTCGGAAATGTTTACGGTTATAGGCAAGCTGCGCGCAGCCCATTCGCAAAGTTGAACTGAGAAGCATATACGGGTATATTGCACAATTTGAACATATACATTTGCAAAAGATAATATATACAATATACATACCTAAATATAAACATATATATATACGGACGATACACTGTAGTTTTTTTAAATATATATATATATATATATCGTTAAATGAATATTGTATACGTACACACGGGATTGATTGCATTTCGAGTGCGGTTGGACACATGCGGTGCCCACAGAAAGAAAATGCCGGAAAAATCCCCTGCATGAATGTGTGCATTTTCCTAATGCGCACTCGCGAAATGTACACAGTGCGCAATAGAGTATATTGTATTGTATGAGAGAAGGAAAACCAACCTAAAACAAATGCGGTTAAGCATACATATAAATAGATATACGAAATAAAATAAACGATCATTTATATATATATAACTTTTATTATACTTATGCACATTAACGCTGCGTGCACTTTTACAATATGCATTCGAAATAGCATCGGGAACGTGCATCGGCACAAGAATCCGCATGACTGCAGCCGGTGGCTGTTATCATTAAATTAGGAAGAATAAACTTTGCGAAAATTTCGGTGGTGAATGTGTATTTTTAGGGGTTTGCGCATGTGCTCAAAATAAAGTGATTCCTTCAATTTTATAAGGACTACATGAACGTATTGTATATATTATTATATGCCTGCCAGAATAATTAGTATTTAGTGTGCGTGTTTCCAATTAAAAACATTTTAACAGAGCTTTGAAAATCGAACGGTGACGGTTTCTCCGTCGAAAAAATAATAATTAATTATAACTTTAGTATTACCCTATTTCTAGGATATAAATAGTAAGGACGTCAAAATTGAAAGCAAACATAGATTATAGTATACTTACTACTTATACATACAAATATAAATATATAAATTTTGCATTTACCAAATATCATTTCTAGCTTCTAGATATGTGTATGTGCCTTTTAAAAATATATACATATACATATACTTATAGGAAATACACGTTTTTGTTTTTAGAAAGTATTAAAGGTATTATGTTTTAAAATTGGTTTATAATTTTATTTTTACATATTGACGAAGTTCTTGAGTCTAAAGCAGAGTTATATAAACAAATTATTTGTTTTTTTGTTAAAAAAACATTATTATTAATTTGCAATATAATTAGATTAATAGGTTTCGAGATATTTTGGGTACAAGTTGCCCTGCCGTTTATGTCTATTGTCTGATACATAAAACCAAAGGATTTTATA
>JAAAKO020028684.1:0-13674 GCA_010015015.2 Bolitophila cinerea
AATTTAAAATTAGTGAAAAATACGGTCGTAAAACACGCAATTTATAACAAGTAAAATACGGCCGTTAATGTTTTTCATACAGATTCGAGATGTATTATAGTTTGTACATTATACAAGCGCAAAATTTTACAAATATATTTACAATTTAATTTACTGGCATCGCGCACGCGATGAAACCTTTCTGTCATGGTTATTTCGCTGTACACATTATATATATATATATGTATATATCTGTATAAACTGTGTATATATAAATACACATATTTATATATAATTGAAATTATAATGCCGCAAAACCAACCGCGTAGCATGTGTATTTCTCTCTGGTGCGCTTGCGGGTATTTGTTTGCTGCTGCTCATTTGCGTGTATGTATACAATATATGTATATATAATTATATTTATATATATGTAATATATGTAGGTATTTTGCACAGGCTAAAATTTACTTGAATATGAATGGAAGCAAACTTTGAATGTGGTGACAGTAATTGGCCGTCGAGTTAATTAATTCCGAAGACGCGCATGGTCACACGCGCGGCGCGCATAGCTTCAAACACAACAATCTTCGGTAGGTCAGCATACACAATTTCACTTGTATATATATTTATATATTTATTATTTATAGATAGATAAGTATGTTGCTGCCGTTGATCTGCCAATTAATTGTATAACAACCCACATAGAAAACTTGTATTTCTCTGTGCGGTGTTTAAATCTCGAACAGATTAATCAATCTGTCTATCTATTATATTTGTATCGCATCTTAAAATATAATTTAGATTTTAAACGTTTCGGTGCAAATTGAAAACTCAACATTGATTTGCGCAAAAAATGTATATAAACAAGGCTTGTGCAGTGCGCATATTTATACTATATTTGCTGTAAACACTGAAAAATAGAATTTAATTTTAAATCTATTACATTATGCCTTTATTTTCAGCTAATTTCAAATATTATAAAATAATAATAAAATGTATTAAAAAGTAATAAATATCACGCATATAATATCACAATATAATAAGTTTATATAATTAGTTTTAATTCAGGCCACGCCAGTCCGCATCCCCAAAAAATCTTAAAATTCACTAAAGCGATACGCGACCAAGACATTTAGGTTATTGTAAAATATATAAAAATAAGAAAATATAATTTTGTAATGCAATTTTAACAAGAAAATAATGAAAAAATGTATTACATACATTTTGTTATTTAAAAAAAAAAAATTTGAATCTATTATGAAAATAATAAAATATCTACTCATTTAATCGTTCAGTGTACGATGATGCACGTGCCGTATACGTGCAATAACACCACATGCATCAAGAAACTATACGACACATAAGTATTTATTGACAAGATAAACGACATATTGCCGCAAGCGCACCGAGAAAGCGTCAGTTTTATTGGTAATAATAATGGGCGCGAATGCCAATCGCGCCTGTGCAATTTTCTGTGAGATGACGATAAAGATGTAATGTACACGCGCAGCCTATAACATTTATATATATATATATATATATATTTTATATACTTAAACACTTTGCATTGCATTTATTGGATCGTATAATATGTATACACAAGAGTGTGTGTGTGTGTGTGTGAGTGTGCTGCTGCAGATATTATCGTTTGTGCAATACGTGAATTATTGATGTTTATTTGGCAATAACATATGTCGACACAGCAGCACAGAATTAACGAGTTGCTTTTATATTAAATCTATATTTATAATGCCATATTTATGTACAACACGTTCAACGGTGTTTATTCGCTTTGTTTATTTTGACTTTATAGTCAAAAAATAGAATGACATTCATTGGGTGGCGGTGACATTGATGGAAAAAAGCGGTATACAGCCCGCAAGTAATTTAAAATTTTACCAATAATGCAGATTATATATATATATTTATATATATATTTGAAATTGAATAAATTCGAAACCACATTTTATTTCTATTCATTGAAGGGGGGTTTTCGAGGGACATCAGTAAGGGTAGAGTGTAGAGAGAATAGTGGTCGGCCATTTAAAAAAATAGTTTCTCAGAGTACAATAACTCTTACTATACAATTTCCGCGTAATATTATTATCAATATTAAAATACTCGATAATATATTAATAATAATAATGATATTTATTAAATAATAATAATAATATTTAAAATATTAATAATAGCATATAAATATCATAATACAGAAAATGATAGTAAAAATAATTTAAAATAATAATAATAATAATATTATCAATTAATAATCTATAATGTCGGTAATATACAAAAAATATATTCTCGCTTACATATTGGATGAACCACCCTAATTGGTGCAACATTTGACTTTGATAGATTTAAAATGTGTTTTCCTATTAAATGGTTTCTGTTTAGAATGGTATTAAAAAAAAGTACTGTATTCGCACTCAAAATATAATGTTTTAGACCTTTAAGAACATATTTAAACATGAATCTGTATAAAACCCAGGTTTTAAATAGCATAATTTTAAACATTTTACCACGCCTTTATAAAATTATGTAAGTTTTTATACCACACAATTTACTATATTTTTTGAAGGCGACTATGTTAAAAGAAAAAATATTCACCTTTCAAAATTTAAATACACCACTATATCTTTAAAATGATACATTTTGAAAATTATAGTAAATGAAATGAAAATACCTCGAAAATAGCCACAATACATTTATGTTAAAAAAAATATATGCATTGCTCTATATAGCCAAAATAGTCCTAAAAACAACAACCTGAAAAGCCCGCTGCCAAGTCCTTCAGTCATATATAGTTTATATTATATAGAATATGCAATGTGCGAAAACATTAATATAAATATGTTTCATATATACTCGTTTGTACCTATAACATAAATGTTTTAAAAAAATGTGTTACATATTTACATACATTTATAAAATTGCTTTTTCCCCTCGTTGCGCTTGCGTGTTTAAGCTGCGATGCGAAAGCACTCGGCATTATACACTGTGTTGTGTATTGTATATTTTATATTATATGGAATTATATCATATAATGTGCTAGACACTCGTGTATTTTGTAAATATAAAAAAAAAACATAATATCAACTATATGTACATATATTGTATGTATTTATACGAAGGTTTGTTTATATATACATTTGTATATACTAAAATATATACACTATCTATATATATCTACATTCTAGATACAGCAGAAATGCTTTGCAGAAAAGTGAGCACTTGTAAGCCATATTATTTTCCATTCACTTAAATCTTTTATGGATATACATTTCTTCGCGAACATACATTCATATATACAAAAGTGATTGTATATAAAAATATATATGTGTATATTTGTGTGTACGATGTACATAATACAGTTTCTCACCCATAAAAGCATATATAAACATTATCTGTGTGTGAGTGTGTACCTTTTCCGCGGTAGTTCTTGTACAGAAAATTGTATGTTCATATATTAGTATAAGCAACGCTGTCTTACCCATATTTTATTCATCGTTCTATGCTCTCATATATACGATAACATATACGCAGTTCACATACACACATGCACTCGCGTAAAACAAATTTGTTTTCCGAGTGCTCGCACACATACACATACTTAAATATATATGTATATATATACTATTATATACATATACACACACTCGCAGAGGAATTTCCTCGAAGAATGCTGTTTTCAAGTAATTTATATTACAGATTTGTGTCACGCTAAATCATTTATAGACATTTTCTGGTCGCTTTTTGCTGCCAAGCGCGCGTGCGCTGATTTTTTCCTCTGCTGAGATTCCTCTCGCACGAGTAAATAATAAATTGAAATATTGCGCACTTGTGTATGTTTATATATTGTATATAGATTCTCGTCGGATCTGGCAAAACGGCAATAAATACAGAAACACACACACTCACACAAATATATCAATACACGGTCTTATAAAAGCATTTCTGGTGGTCTGTGCGCGGACGATGCTAATCGACAAATCACTTAAAGCAAAACTTGAATGCTTTGTTTTTGGTTTTGTGGGTTTGATGGTTACCATATATTCAAAACATATATAAAAAACGAAGTAAAGCAAATCTGATAAAATATATTGAAATGCTGTTTCGAGTTTAAATGTCTTTTGAATAAATTATGAGGATCTTTTTATCAAGACAAGATCACTTATATATAATGAAAAAAGGTTTATTTTGTTTTTTTTTTAGGGATGCAAAAGAATTGATTTCCCAACGAATTCAATAAAAACAATTTTTGGATCAATTGCGAAAGAATAAATTTAGTTTAATGAATTCAATTAATAAAATATTGAAACAATTGTAAAAGAATTTATTTAGTTTATCAAATTCAATTCAAAAAATATTGGATCAAATGCAAAAGAATTGGATCAATTGCGAAATAACTGATCCAGTTTATTAAATTCAACTAAAAACATATTGGAACAATTGCGAAAAAAATGATTTAGTTCAATGAATTCAATTCAACCAAATGAATCCTTTTAAAAGTTTGAATCAATTGCGGATCTATTTCAACACTTAATAAAATTGGATTTACACACAAACAATAATTTTAACTCCGTGTAGCAAAGTTAGTTATTACATCAAAGTTTTAGTGTTTTCAGTTAAATACAAGCGGATATTTATACAACTTTGTGCTACAATGCATATTTTCTTGAAAGAAAAAGCCAATCGAATGTGTAGCTCTTCCAAAATGAGCAATAACCAATAAAGTTGTTCTTTATTATAGAATATGAATGGCTTATGGCTATTATGTCTGTAGAAGAACAACGGACGGACAATTCTGAGTGGTATACAATCAAAAGCTTAGTTATGTTTCAAATCAATGGAGGAGAAAACCAATAAATATAAATACTGTCGAAATCAAATTTGAAGGTATTCTAATAGTGACAGGTTTAACATTGCTCTAGCCGAAAGTTTACAATAACTAAACTTACAGCTGAAACGGCTTAAACTTTACTTCTTTTTTTGCTTGTTATTGTTTTTTTTTAAGTTGGCAAGTGGAAATAGAAAAAATCGTATAGGAAATTTGGCATGTACTACTGAAGCATTATTAAATCTTAACAACAATGAATTTTAATAATATTTGCTAATCAATAAATATCGAGTTTGTTCAAAAAGTTAAAAAAACCTAAACTGTTCATACTGTGGTTTGCATATAGCATTGATTAAAAACGAGCAAGCATATACAACATAGACGAACGAACATTGATATACGAATTGTATATGTATGTACGCATATGTATATATTCGTATATGTATTCATATTTACACATATATACGCATATGTATATACACGGAAAACCCACACAGAAAGCATTTGGGAAATACATGATAAAATATTCAGTTTAATCCACAAAAGCCAGAATTCACATCTGCGCGAATATTCGCAGAAACTTGTTTCGACATATTATACTGGCGAGAGCATCAAATATGTGCTACAGATAAAATACTATACACATACATACATTACATATAGTATATACATCTCTATAGATTTGTTTATGTTACAAGCTTGGGCGGATATATATCTCTTCTCTACAAATACAACATATTCGTATACATATACTCGTATATGCATGTATATGTATATATATATTCTGTATTCAGTGTATTTGCCGGCTTTTTGAGCATACATATATTTGGGGCGTGGAGTACACGCAGAGTTGGTCGTCGATGCGATCAGTTTAGACTTTTAGAGGATAATAAAAGTTGTTTAAGCTGTAATGCGCAAACAATTATTATGTTGGCTATTTTGTATGTTATTTGTTGCGTGTGTTGAGTCCTACATATATATACATATATATCCTTTGCGATCATGTGTATTATACGCATTATATATTATCATAAAGGCCAGTTAGTCGCATGGGAGACATTTTGGAAAATATATATAGTATAGTATATATATTAATACAAATATATATATATAAAAGTTAACCGTTACAAATGATCGCATCGCAACGCGTTACATCCCTACAACATGCGAGGTGCGTTTCTAAAACGTGTCAGGGGAAATTTGAATTGGTGCTTTGATTCAGTATAATACTTAGGAAATTTACTTGGGTTGTATAAATTCATATACATACATAGTAGGAGGTTTATGCGCATTTTGGAATTATATAAAATGTGTATAGTTGGTATAAATGTATAAAATTTGTATTAAACTTAAAATGTATGTAGACTATTAGATGTATGGCTCCATATCACCCACAGGGAATAAAGTCGAGGACAATTGCTACTTTTAAAAAAATCTCAAGAAAAGGTTCAAACTTTCGAATCAAAAGAATATTACATTTGCAGTGCTCAAAATCAATCAATATCATTGTTTTATGAAAAAAGCTAGGGATTTATCAAGAGCTAAATCTCTGAAATCACTGCCAACATGCGCCATTCCCAATTTACGTGAAACATCTACTATCAAAAACTTCTTATTTTTGTATGGCAGAGAAAGTTAAAAATTCAATTCATATTTCAGGGAATTAAAAAAGTCTAGAAATTGCGTATATTACTTCCTAATTATAGTTGTAACATGCTCCAGAAGGTAAACAAAATACTCAACATTTACGCGAAATTATGGAAAAACTCATTCTGTACTTTTTGAGAGTTCTTCGCTTTTAAGGTAGTGTAAAATTTGGTAAATTTTTTTACATTTTACAAATTATAAGTTCTGTTGTCCAACTCGTCCAACGAATTGCTCAACGCATCAGAAGTAAGAGCCAAGCCACACAACTTTTAATCATGGTCCAATTTTGCATATAAATAATCAGTACAGCAACCGCATTTTGTGTCAGTTTGCCCAAAACTATATGTGCCCGCTCAACTCGCTCATTGTAGGTGAAAAAGTTAAGCAAGGAGTTAATCGAATATTGAACAATTTCGTGTAACTCAGCATGGGTAGCTCAATTTTAAATTTATATATTATTGTTTAACCTTTTTTCGTACCAATGCATTTATTATTTTCAAGTAAATAAATATTTATTACGTATACCATAAATATTTTACGGAGGATGCGTGTATTTGGAATACCATCAAATTATAACAGCTGTATACATATTAATCCAATTTAACAGCAGCAATGCGAGGCGCTTACCATTGTACATATAGAAACAATACTGTGTGAAATAACCTTTGTTTCGAATTTTGTATTCCAGAGTACAGCAATACTCAAAAAGCTCTAAAATCTGAAAAATTGATGTCCGCTTCGCGCAAGTGAATTGGGAAAATATAAACGTAGAACATGCCTCATAAATACGAGTAGTTCGCTTGGGTTTTAATAATTCTGACTATATATATTATACATATACAATACATATATTATATATACGTATGTGATGTGTACGCAAACCCGCAGATAATGCATAATTAATTTACACGGTCGCATGCACTTTACAATTGAAAACATGCTCCAGAGAATTCTAGCTAGCTCGTGCGAATGGTTCATAACCATCAATTCAAACTATAATTTAGATTTAATTTTAACGATCGATATTATGTATACTTAATAAATATAGAATTATATATATAAATTTTCAAAAATCGATAGTTATTGGTTTGAATTAGGTGATAGGTGTACTATATAGTATTCTAGCGAAAAATAATATTATTATTATATACCAGGGAAAAAATAATATATCTAGCACAGACTTAATGGACGTAAATATGATTACGTTTGTTTCAGATATATTATGTATATTATAAACTATATTTTCATGATATGTAGTTCAGGTGATTTTAAATGGCAAAAAAAATCCTAAAAGATTTTACTTTGGACTATAAAAGAATAATATGTAACAATTAGATAGAATACATATTTATATGCGAATAAATTCACTTTTAAAAAAGTTTTTTTCTTAAAATATGTGATACAAATATGATAAAAAACAAAAAAAAGTCTAATTTAAAAAAGGTTTCATTGAATATATACTTGTCGACACTGAGAAATGTATACAAAAAATATACATTCACTGGAAAACCGTGCCCCAGTAATAACGAATATAAAAATGTTCATTGCAGACATAATATGCCTGATTGTCTGTGACAAATAGATTTTATTCGATTTTCTTTCTCACAAATAAATTGAATCTATACACACATACGTTAATTGAAGTTATTTGTAGAAATCATAATAATGATTCTAAGAACCAATATATGTACACAGCAAAAAAAAATGCATTTCTTTCAGTGTACATGATTATATAAAGCCATAATAACTAAATCTAATAATCACATCGATCCGTCAATTGCATAATCTCATCTCTCGTTTTTGTTCTTATAATATCATCAAATCCGAAAACCAAAAGCGAAAAGAAAAAGAAGCTCAAAGGTGATTAATTTTTTTCTCTCCGTAATCCGTGTATACACGACGCAAAAATAACGACATCAATTCCAAGATACGCGTATACTTATAGATATACATATGTATATGCAATGTATATTATATACACACAAAAATATATATATATATAAATATTCGTATTATTTATGTATATATCTCTTCTTTATCCTCATCTTTGACACAAACACCGGAGATGGTATCTCATCTACATTTATATACTTTTTAATGAAGACAAATTCCGGCTGAAATCAAGGAACGATCAGCGTAATTAATTTGTAATTATATTTTGTGTGTATATATGTATGTATAAAATATCATTATTTACATATATAGGTATACATATATATATATATGCTTAATATAAACATCATAATATATATAAATACGTACAAAAACGAGGGAAAAGATTCATAGAGCATAAGATGTCTTTGATACTACGTTTAGGCACATATATACTATATATAATACAATCTCTTATAATTCCGTTGCCTTTTTGCGTGTCCGCTTTTCTTTTCATTTCCTTTCAGTGTGGATTTCTTGATGCGCGGGCGCTGCAAAGGCGGCGTACAAAGAATACACACAGAAATGGGCAGTTCTTTGCCGCCGATAAATTCGTGTTTGTGTTTCCATGGTGTTCCCTTTTCTTCCATTGTTATGTGATCGTGCCTGAGGTATATACATTCTACATTCTATATATATATACATATATATTATGTATACAGAAAGTGTATACTACTAAATACATAAAAGACAAAGTATAAACAGAATATATAAAGGAGTTTTCCCGAGAAAATCTTCTCGCATATAATAAAGAAATCTTGGGCGAATATTTTGCCTTTGTGTGTAATAATATTGAATTTAAGTGGGGTAAGTACACAATATGATGTATATTATACATATATACGACGTTGGATGTACGTATATATGTATTACATGTATACGGGATATGAATGTATTTCATAAAGTATTTATGCGATGGGTGCTTTGGGAGTTCAGCCCTTTAACGACTCGTAGAAGAGTTTTCGTGTGTGCGGGCTCATCTTATGACATAAAGTTATAGTTTATGTAAATGTTCAAGTGGATGGGTGTGTAGGAATTTGCTAAGGCGCTGCGTATAAATGGAACTTTATAGTGGTGTGCGTATATGAAACTCTATAAGTGAATATATGCATATATATGTATATATATAGTCGTCGCATATATATAAAGACTTTATAAGCGTTTATATATTATGTTCACGGGATGGTGAACTCGATAACACGCCTTACGCAAAGACCATTTATTTACGGATGAGATAGCCGGAGCAGTTTATGTGTGGACGAATTAACACACAATTAATAAAGAGTTACATCGACACGTGTTAAACTGGTATATATATACATGTGTATATCATAATTCTATTATATATATATTATATATATATACTAATTATATGTATAGTTACATAAAAGGATTCGTTATTGAATATTGAATATTTATCAGAAACAAAACGCCCACTTCTTTAACTTTTCGGACGGAATATTTAATTTAGGTGTATATACACAAAAAAGGAAATTCAATGTGATGCTTCCGAAAAATAACAATTTAGCGTAATTTTTTTTCAATTTCGTAAATTAGAAACAGAGGTAAAATTGTATAATTTTACTGAAGTCAATATAGAAGAATTGCTGGATTTTTATCGGAGGGTAGGCAGAGGGTGGTTTGATACGCAGACGTCACCCGTATAGGTACAGCAAACGAAGAGTTAAAATAAATCAACAGAGTTATAAGAAATTCGATAATTTTCCGAAAAAATGCTTTTTATTTATCAGCTCGAGTCTAGGAATATACTTCGAAATAAAAAAGCGAATTTCTCAAATATTTATCAAATTTTGAACTGTACTGCGTATATTTAATAAAAAATTATTAGTACATAAAAAGATTTGAGCTTTTTTGGAGGTATTCAATTAAATCTATACTTTTCGATATTGTCTGTTTTTGAGCTAGATTCAAGTAAATCTTTATTTCTCAAATTTATTACCATAATAACTCTTTTCGAGCTCGTTTTGAGATAACATTAATTTCTCGATATTATCAGTTGTCGATGTAGATTCGAGAGAATCTTCACTTTTCGAATTTATCACAATAATAACTGAGATAAATTCGAATAAATTCGAATTTAATCTTCATTTCTTGGTTTTATCTCGGTAATAACTCGAGTACAAATCGGATTATCGATTTTTATCCGTAGTTGGAATTTACCAATCAGGCTAATCCTGAACGGATTATGTCTAAGACAGTGACAAACTATTTGGTAAATTTTATTCGCATAATAGTCAACGGTTGAGCTGATCTCGATCTTTGCAATATACTATTTTGCATTCAACCGTTTATTGTTTGTTTAAATAGTTATTTCAACAAAATTTTTTAATAATATTCCTTTAATTTAATTTATAGGCATAATTCTTTTGGCGTTTTCTTGTCAAACTGTCATGCTTGTTCATCATGAAAGCTTTAGCGTGAGACAGAATGACCCAGAACCCCATTTCATAATATCAACTACATACACTTACAATAAATCCTCAAATAAGTAAATAAACATGAATTTCAAGGGTATATCCGATTGAGAAGGTATTAGGCGCTAAAAGTCCATCAAACTTAAATCCTTTTTTGGAAATCAATTACCTTGAATAAATGCCCCATTTAAGCACGCAAACAAATTCCTGCGTGAACACGTCAAACGGGGTCGAGCAAAAAAATATATATACCGTTACATATTAAACTTATATTACATATATATTTTATATATGCGAATGACTTCTTTGGTTTCATATTATACATATACATTTATCATAAAGTGCCGCCGCACATGTTTGTATCGTATACGAATTCATTCGATTATTATCTAAGCATGTATACTGTATTAAAGCAGTTATATATATACAGTTATAGCTACCGTGAGCATGGCACGGCACACCCCTCTTATGCATATTTTATATTATATCGTCCGTTGACAAGGGTTACGCCACGCACCGGCAAATCATTATAATATAAAATGTGTATGCGCACACACAAAACACCCTTCGTCGTTTCATTGAATTATTATTATTTATACTGGATGTCGTCAATCTCTATAGGTCTGGGCGATTAGATTCAAGTTCTAATCCATTTTGATTGTGGTGCGTAGGCCGCAGGCGACGCAGCGAACGCAAGCACGAAGGAATTAAATGTTCCAACATATTGAGCATATAATATCAATCGAAAGGGGTAGCAAGCGGATATTCAGATACAAAATATATACATTTAAATTGCTGGTTATTTCTTTTAAAGAAATACATATGTCGTTGAAATTTAAATGTTAGTTTTACTAAAAGGCCAAAGCACAAGCATATAAATTATTATGTATTATTTACACAACAATCGCACCCTTACGTGTGGACGGATAAACGCCCCAGTCGCCATTACACAAACACACACACACACACTTAAACGCAAACAAGCAAAGACCACACGTTTGCGTGCAGCCAATGCCTACATCCATATATGTAAATGTATATTATTTTGTATACACATACTAGGCAAATACTCGTACAGAAACAACGTATATAAGCCAAAACACGAGCATGGACTCGTGGGATTTCAAGTAGATCGCATTTAAAAATGTGCCTTTGGGGCAAAAAATATGAATAAAATTAGCTAATTTAAAAATTGACTGAGAATGAGAGCACAAAACAATCATGCGTCTGCAGTCTTTTGCGGTGCGTTTTAAACGGTTTATTATACCATTTATCACACATTACAATTAAATTGTCAAAAAAAAGATTTAAATTTATTAGAAAAACTTTAAATATATAATATTTAAAAATAAACTTCATCATCATCATTAAAAATATATTTATTGAATTATCATTAAGATTTAGTTTTAAGATTATTTTAAAAACAAGTTATGTATAACTGTACACTGAAAGGCCTATGAAACAAAATATTTTTCCTACAACGCTGTGTTATCTACAATTCACAGCGTCTTTAGGTCCATCTGATTAAAATCAATAAAAAAACTACCAACATAATAATGCAAAAATGTGCCATGGCTGATCCGTATTATCGCTTTTAAAGCATAGTATACACGGACTTTATGTTGGCTCAGGAATCAATTTAAAACTGCTCCTCGGAATGCAATTGCTTAAAATGCTTGAAGGTCTTCAAAACATAGTTTGTGTTTTTGCTCTGTGTAAAAACAACCTCCATCGTTGGAATTCTTAAAAATGACCATTTAAAAAACGGCGCATTCAATTAATTTTCCCTAGCTATTTCAGGCTGAAAAATGCAACTTCGGTCTGCTAAAATCATATTATATACGTATGCTATGTCAATGGACAAGGACAAATCGAAACAGTACCTATATACAGTTTTTGTACTGATGCAAAACTGGTTTCGCATTGGTTTTTTACCTGAACGAGCTTGAGTTTTTTAGCGTCACAAACAAAAACCGGACAATGAGGAAATGAAGGTGAGAATTCCTGAAGACCATTTTCGACCATTGTCATACAATAATGATAAATAGTAGTCAATTGGAAGCGTTATGTTAAAAAAATATATGAATATGAATCATTTGATCGCATTGCTCTTATCTTTGCTCCATTATTTTGTTTTGATAATTGGAAACATTGAATTAAAAGCTATTTTTTGAGAGGCTTCATCCTTGACAAATTTAAATTCCAAAGAGCACGTTTATTTTATTTAAAGTAGTCATTCAAATTTAAATGCATCAACTATAAGTCAGCTTATAACAGAAACCCTAATTCAGTGGAATCAGTATATCAATAAAACTCAATCTAAATATAATATCGATGCACTTTAAATCCTATCTTTATAAATCATCACCCCGCGGTTCTTGAATAAGATGATAGAAAATCTTACATGCATCGTAAACAATATTAGTTCCAAGTGATGCGGTACAAATAATACGTCTATGTACTACATAAAATACATATACATACTTGCAATGTGCAATTCACAGCACTGACGAAGAACTTTTGCGGCGTGTATGCAACTGAAGAACCCCATGCAGTGCTTCCGCTTCTGATCGAACACGCCGGCCGCACTGCAGCGCGCTTGAGTGTGTATTATTATAATGATATATATACATATATATATACATATATACTGAACTGAATGTGTATGTAGTTGCACTAGTATGCGTACGTATATAGTACTATAATATTATAGAGTGTTTGTATGTAATACTCATAGTGAAATTCCCCTTGGTCGCGTCCGGCTATGATGAAAATAGTTTTTGCGCACACGAGCTCTTCTATTATATATTATATATGCATACTTTATATATCTAATACAAA
>JAAAKO020028695.1:0-13673 GCA_010015015.2 Bolitophila cinerea
GAGAGGCATAATGGGCCCAACTTTCGAGGCCTGCATGCCTACCTTCTTTCGGGAGGGTGAATCTCCCAAATTAATTATTATCTATCTATTATCTAGATGAATCACTCTAGAGGATTAACTGATTAATTGCTAGCCAGTGTCAAGATATGCAAGCTAACGACGAGTTTCTAACCAAGATCAGCGCTGAAGAGTAAGGGTAATTCCATCATGAAATATGAGAAATGTTATCCACTAGTTTCGTTACAAGATATAACAGCTAAGGAGAGAAGCAGTGTGTCACGAGAGTCATAAAGAAAAAGAAGAATTGATAACGATTATTGACTAAATCCTTACGAAAATCCCAGCAATATGGGCTAAATTATCGATGAGAAGATCTCATCAAGATCTTCCGCGCATATAAATATGAATTTCAAATTTTAAAGAAAATCTTTTTTTTAGTTATTTTAGTATACTTTTTCAAAACCAACGTCACACGTCATTTTGGCCAAAATGTAACACCCAAATATTAAAAAGTAAAAGAACAAAAACGTTCTGGCTATAAACTATTACACATTTTCTTAATTGGAACAACATTGAATTAAATATATAACAAAAAATTACAATTTAAATCTGTTAAATATATTTTGGGATTTCCGAGTGTGTGTATATATGTTTGTTTTGATTAAAATGCCTATGTTGACCTTTGACCACAGCATCGCAATCAGAAACGACGCACAGTGGAGTGATCAGTATTTCAGACTTTTGAAAAAAAAAGGAATTGATTATAATTTATATAAATATAACTCTAAATATCTTAATTTAATAAATTATTTTAATTCGTGTTCAAAACGTACAATATATGGTTGCACAACCGTTGTACAACCGTTGTACAATCGTGTTGCATCAATAAAACTCATCTGAAACTCTTCCACAAGTCGCAGAACCGATTTTATTTTGTTTTTATGGCAATCTGGTAAATTTCTGTGAATTATCATTACATATCACTACATTCTAATAGAATTGCTCCACTGTGCGGCAGCTAATCATAATTCTCAAGAAAAAACATAAAATACTTGAGACGCTCCGCGCTTTGAGTAAGGTGATTTAGAATTAATTCGAGACTGGCTGAAGACGTGCGGCACCTCCAAAATGTTGTTCCGTAAAAGTGTTTTTGTGATTTTCGTATGTGTGCTTGGGATCTTTGTGTGGCCGGCCAGAGCGTCCGGTCTGGAGGATTATGAAAAGTATGGTACTTTGAGTGAAATTAGTGAAAGCAGTCATATCGAACCGGATATAATGCCGCCTACACAGAAGAAGCCTCAGAATTTGTGGAACCAGCCAGCAACACCTTCGTCTGTCGGTGACCGTTCTGTCGCAGATTCTCCATATGCGCCGTGTGTGCTTCCCATGCAATTGAACCAAAGAAAACAGTGCGTAATGCGTTTCTGGTAACCGTCTTTTTTAGAGCGGCTCTCTACACGCTCACCTATGCTCGGTAGCGAATTTGCTCTCAACGCTGTCATCTGTCAACTGTCAGCTGAAACGTGTAAAGTAAACAAAAAATGTTGCTTTTTAAAATTATATATATTTATTAAGAAAAAAAACATAATCAAAGGTTATTCTATAAATTTATTCTTTTTCTTTTGTGCTGGTAGCTCCTGTTGTGGCTCCTGTGAACAGCCATCCGCAAGTCACAGATAAGCAGATCCAAAGTATACACATCTGATGTCCATGCTCCTTAAATTATAAAAACTATTTAAGTATTTACTGTTTATATAATAAAAATATATATATAGATTCATACCAACAACGATTTCTTTAAAAAATGTTGTTGTACTTAAAGCTCGCTTCCCTTGTAGTCCGTCCCAGTTAAAATCTCTTAATAGTTCATCGGTCATGACTGCATTTAGGGCAGACCCAACACCTGGCAGAGGGCCCTTCAAATCTTCTACATATTTTTTCTGCAAAAAAACAATTAAATACATTTATAAATTATATATTTTTAAACATACCAGTGATTTTGCATATTCTTCATTCTTTATAATACTATCTTCTATAGTCTGCAGGTCCTCCATGGATTTTAACGGCAGCAAATGACGAAAAGTAGCATTACTGCTACTTTTGCCACACACTGCCTTTAAAATCCTTTTTTGATCTACATTAAGATTTGCCAAGTAAGTAATTATTACTTCCACTGTTAAAGAATAATATCAAGATAAATTTTATAATAAAAATAACAATTACATCAAATATATACGCACGGGTTTTTCTCTCGGTTTTTCTGCAACAACATTCTTGATGGTTGGAACCAGAAGCAGTGCCTGTTTCATGTTCTACTGTATTTTTTTGGAAAAGTTTGTACCCTAGATCTAACTTGTTTACTGCGTTATCTAACGGATCTTTAATTAAAGACAACGGAGCATTGAAAATACTGTTAATAGTTTTTGAAACAGGCACTGGTGGTTCCAGAACCATTTGCTCCACTAAAACTGGAGCTTTCGTGTTAAGTGTTACTTTTTTTGATAAATTTGGATAAGGTTTTCCAATTATTGTCGATTCAGAGGTCGCAGCACGTTGCAAACACAAATTTTTTGGAGGAATCTGGGGTTTTGGTGCAATAAATGGTTCCAGAACCATTTGCTCCACTAAAACTGGAGCTTTCGTGTTAAGTGTTTCTTTTTTTGATAAATTTGGAAAAGGTTTTGCAATTATTATCGATGCAGAGGTCGCAGCACGTTGCAAACACAAATTTTTTGGAGGAATTTGGGGTTTTGGTGCAATACGTGGTTTTTCTGTTGCTGAAGGTAAAATAATAATTAGTATTATGGTTTGAAATAGGCATTATTGATATCAAATTACTAACTCAAAATGTTTTTCGCGTTTGTATTGTATAACACTGGTGGCTTTAGAATAATTTTTTTAAATGAATTTTGATTAGGTTTAGCAATTATTGACGATGCAGAGATCGCAACACGTTGCAAACCCAAACATTTTGGAGCAATCTGGGGTTTCGGTGCAATACGTGGTTTTTCTATCTCTGTTGCTGAAGTTAAAATAATAATTGTTATCTAATAAGTATTGCAAATATCATTCAAGCTTTTTGAATGTTTTATTAACAAATTTAAAATCAAAAAAAAATAATTACGTCGATGTGTAAAACCATATATAATTAATGGCGGTGGTTCATTTTTATTTTGTTCCATCTTTTTATAATCGTAATCTGCATAAAAAAATTAAAGCGTTTAAATTTTTACATTCTTTATTTAAATAAAAATATAAAACGATACATCAAATTATATAAATGTTATAAAATAATAATTAAATAAATAATAATAAATACTTCTTCATTTAATACTTTTTTGTAATAAATATGGAAATGGAAATGTATGTATATATATATATATATCTAAAAAAGCTTTTCAAATGAAAATTATGTAATATAAGCCATCAATAAAACAATATTAAAATTACAAAATATTTAATATTTAATTACAAAGGTGATGCAGTATAGGTATTAAAACTGCATTCTCAAGTAAAGGTATATAAAACAACTTATATTTAATTAATGTAATAGGAAATATTTCAAAATCTGTAGACATATTCCCTACCCTTACAATACCTAAACTAATTGAACTCATCGGAGCATTAAAATAATGGTCCACTTGCAAAAAACGACGTCCAATAACCACGGCTTCGTTGTGCTGCTGACTAAAACTACTTACTAGAAAATAAATATTATTTTCTAAAAAGCAGCATGCATCGGCCCGATTAGCTTTTAAATTAAATTTATTGAATTGATACCCCCTAAAACTAGATGAACAACCTGGAAATGGAACTGGATTTGAATAAGGATATTCAAAGCCAATATTTACTGCCTTAAAATTTAAGGTATTCATTTCGGAAACTCTTTTGTGCAGTTGCTGTAAAATTTTGTTCCCTTTTCTGATCAATTTCTTTAATTCCTGCATATAATTTTCGTATTGATATGCTTCAAACCCATCAATACAGCCATACTGCAATACTGCATCAGGTAAATGAAGCATATTGTGAACATTGAAAGAAATTTGATCAGATCCATACAATTGTGGGTAAAGCTCAACAAATTGTACTAACAATTGCCTTGCTACTTCAGCGTTTTGCTGACACGATTCAGGATGAGAAAGTAGGCGATAGGCACAATGAAATAAAAGAAAATGATAATACAAATCATCATTTATTAAATCTTTTAAAACAACAATTCCTGTGTATAAGATAAATTGTCTGAATTCGGTAGCTTTCCATCTAGGTAATTCGTCAAGTTCTCTGGGTTTTCTTGCAAATTCCATGGGTATATAACCAGTAAGACTTTTAAGTCGTGCAGAAATATTAGCAAGATTATCTGGTGATACAGCAAAACCGTAACAATTCCCAGATCTTATAGCAAGCAGTATTTTTTTTGTAACACCAAGATCTAAAAGATGCATGGGTTCAAGAGGGAATTGGGAAACCATACCTATCCCCAGCTGTTCTAAGGAACTAGAATTCATACGGTTATGATGACCTGGTTGAACTCTATTATTAAATGTATCATCGGTTCTTAGATTTCCTACAGAAGTACTAAATACACGGCGTCGGTTTCGATACTCTCCACTTTGGTCACATTTAGCACACCCTAGAGCTGCATTGTGACCTTTTGTACTGGTCAAAAATGATCTCCCAGGAGTATCTGCAGTAAATAGTCTGATAGAGAATGGAAGAATACTATCAGATCTAATTGAAATACCATCCCTAAATAAAATCTTACATTCTTCAGTAAAGTCATAAAGATAATCATCAATGGGATGGGGTGTCGATTTTCCATAAAAGGCACCGACCAGAATCGGTGGAAAGCTTTTCTGGCCAACAAAGGATATAAGAATTGGCCAAAGTTGAGATCTACTACTTTTATATAGTGGCAATCCATCTATTCCAATGTCAATTTCCACCCTATCTAAACTTTGAAGAAAACTGTATTTGCATTTGCGAATCATTGATTGAATACCAAAATGCAAATATTCACCATTTGAAAATGTACGAGGGATGACCACCTCTACTGGTGTATGCATTAAAGTTTTGCTCGATTTTGGTACACTCAAATTTTGTTCGCGCAATAAACACAAGAGTGAATCTGTATTTTCCCTTGATGTAGCAGAACGAGCCACCCACTCTGCTAGTTTTGATGAAAAATTGTTATTTACAAATTCTTCGTCTAAATCGTCATCAGAATCAACTTCTGACGATTCACTAGGTTCCGACATTTCATCTTCCGAAAAATTTAAGAATTCATCCGAATTATTAGGAATATCCTGAAAATTTTGATTTAATTGTTCAGGGATATCCTCTTCATCTAAAACCATTTCCGGGCTGTTTGCCATATCTAGCTGTGCAGTTAATCTAGCACGTTCCGATGCAGCTAGTGCCCTAATCTGCCTATTACTTAAATTATACATTTTTTAAATATTAAAATTACTTAAAATATTTAATTATAAATTAATATATAATGTCTCTTGAATTTAAAAATATCCAACGACGGACGAGATTGCGGGAGATCTGCAAAAATAACAAAACAAAAAATGACCTTATGAATTTATGTATAACATCATATATGTCAGCGTATAATAAAATTAATGTTTTACATTATAATTATAATTATAAAAGTGGTCTAAGTCACTTTTTGATTTTTCATTTTGTTATTTTTCTTATTATACAGTTATCTGAAAGAAAATCTATACCATAGAAAAGATGACTTAAGACACTTTCATAATCACCGGAGCTATATTAGTATTACACATACTCATTATACAGTTAAAACATAGAAAACATTACCATAGGAATATATCTACATATATATACATACCTCCACTGATGATGACATGATCACTAAACATATTTAAGAATTATATACAAACGATATTTACATTTAAATTTATTTATCTTTTTTATACATATATATTATTTAAATCTTATACTATTTAGTTTATTTATTATTCTAACTATAGTCTAAATTAATTTATTTTTATTTTAACAAATCGTTTAAAAATAATGAATAAATACAAACAAACAATACAGAACAAGAACAAAATATATGGATACAGACATTAGGAACTGTAGAATAATTGTGTTATTGTGTCAACCAAAATTGTAGTGTAATGGAGAGTAACAAAGTATTTGTGTTCACTCCCTACAATGTGTGAACATGTACATCCACAGTCTAAACTAAGATTGAACTGTGTGTATAACATTATATTATAAATTATATACTTTACATGAAAAAATGGAATGGTCCGGGATCGTGTAGAATTATACTGTTTTATTGATTGAACAGGCTGATTCAACTGGGGCAGATATTAAATCCTTTGTGGACAACCGTGTTTCTGTTCAAATTTTTATTTTTTTTCCTGTTCAAGTCTTTTAGTGCGCCTGTTGGAGATAAAATAATGTTAGTATTTATATTATTGTTTAAAAATATATTATATATTTTTTATTTAATATAATAAGCTAACATAAACATAAGATTAATAAAAATGTAATATAATATAAGAGTTGTACTTTAAATTGAATCTGTAAATAGTGGTTAAGTCCTAATTGATGATATTTTAAAAACAGCACAAAATACTTACTATGTAATTTTGATGCAAATGTATATATATTTATATATATATATATATACATATATTTCAGATGGGATAATGGTCTGGGATACAAGTCTGTTTGAAATATCTGAAATGTTATCAGTTAATATATATATATATATATATATTTTACATTATTGTACTTACCAATTTTTGAGGTTAGGTTTTGGTGTATGAATATCTGCAAAAAAACAAACAAAATACACAATTTAATACATAGATTATTTAGGGATTAGTATATTGTAGTTATTTTTAATGTCTGTATTCATTTTCATACAAGTGACAATATTTAATAACAATATACTGAAAAAAACATTATTACACTTACTTGAAAAATCTTTATACTAAAATAATAAATTAATTACATTTGACGTTTAAATTTGAGAGCAACCAAAAATTCTCTCAAAGAGAGCCCGTTTAACGCTCTCGACACTGCGTTTCATGCATTGCTACCAAATTGACTACAGAAGAACGCACAAGGCTGGCGCTGCTAGCATTGAAATAGCACGAACTTCATACGAAATGCGTCCGTGAATGAATCGTGCGTACGATGTCAATTTTATGATTCGTATACATTCGAGCCCTTATTGCATTTCCCATTGGGAAGCTGCACTAGCTTTTTATCGCGATCAAGATCAACCGAGCAAATCGTTTGTAACGCCATCTTACATTCGCACACCAAAAGCTTTTAAAATTTGTCTTTTATATATAAGCATTCTGAATAATTATCATATTCTCAATGTTTGGTACTATGCTAAATATTCGTTTATAAACATCTAATATTCAATTTTGAACAAAATGGCGTTAGAAATAAATATAAAAGGGTAAATATTGTATTTTAAAATATTATCGATGGTTTTGTTTGTACTTATATTTTTTAATTTGTTTTATAGTAAGTCCATGCGTACATGGAGTGCGGCAGAAACGCGGGCATTTATCGTATGGTGCCAGAAAAAAAGAATTCGAGCATCTACGAAAAAATTGCCTACGAGAATGTTTTAATGGACTTGGAAGCAACGGGTGTATTGACCGAACAAACTACATCAACATCAAGTGGAAGAGTTTGATTCGGGCTTACAAATCATCAAGGGATGCTTCAGGAAAAACTGGAGCTTCGCCAAATGGTTTTGCATTTCTTGATGAAATGGACGAGGTGCTTGGGTCCAGGCCACAAATTTCAAACTCACTTGTGCTTGATATTTGTGACCTAGAAACCACTGCCCTTTGCCCAACAACCGAAAACAATTTGGAACTTGCGACTGCAGAATTGCTTGCTCCGATACTTCTTCTGAAACTGCTCCACTTGCTTTTACAATAGCAAAAAAAATAGGCCCAAAAAGAAAAATACAAAATTTACAATTTTTACAGAAGATCTGGCAAAACGACGAGAAATTGCAATGGAAATTCAGGACAGGCAAGACCGTCGATTTGAACTAAAAGCTAATTTAATAAAATCATTATTTGAAAATTAAAATTAAATAAATTTGAAATAAAACTTTTTTTTTAAATATATATATTTTTTTAATTGAAATTTCATCGTGGTTTTATCAACAGCCGCACCATTGGGCCATTTTAAATAGTGGTGGCTAGTTGAAATTAACCACTTAGGCACTTTTCTCAATACCAACCATGCAGTATAGATTTGCAAACACCACAAAGTTTTGCAATCTGCGTAAATGTTAGATAGTTGCTTATGTACCACACATACAGATGTATTTTTGTTTCAGCTCCAAACCTTGAGTTATGTCCCTGTCCACTGGAACTAGGCAAGTCTTGTATTCTTCGACAAGGAACAATATTGTATCTCTTGACAAACGAAAACGTGATTATATTGATAAACCGTATCCATAAAATCAATAACGCAAGCATGAATGCCATTCTCCTTCTCGCTATACCATTAAAATTTTCTATATCAGGATCTGTGGAGAGCATATCGTTTTCCGATTCTTAAGAATTAAATAAATCATCAACGATCTATTAAAAACGAATAGGAAAAATATATTACTAGATATTATAACTAACCCCTTGTTTGATAGCTTCCATTTTTTTGGTACTCTGTGGGATTTGGTAGTTAGGGAAACATAAACAACAACAAAACTGAAAACTTATAATTATCGCGCATCTTGAAGTTTATGTCAGAAGTTTACAATGCGGCCAACTTATTGATATAAAATCATGATCGTAATAAGTTGTAAGATAAGCGTTTTATGAAAAATGCGTTGCTTTGCTAATATTTATATAATCATGAGCATTCATAAAACGCCACTATATTGTATTGGTGCGTTGAATCTTTTCAACAGCTTTGTAATAATATTTTTAATTATCTTTTGTAGTATTTTCAATAAAGGCCAAAAAATATTTTAAAAAATGTATTCAAACAGATGTTTCTCCAATATAAATCATAGTTTTGGTAATTAATTAAATAAAACTAATGTTGATAGTGGAATTATATATTTAAAAGCAATAATTAATCATTTTTTTAAATGTTATATCCCATGAAATAATCATTCATTCATTCCCATCAAAATTAAAAATAGTAACTTTTTTTTACATCAAAGGATAATTAAAATAATATTTAGAAATTTAAATTCAAAACTATGCGTTGTTTCAAAAATATATATGTTTTTTAAATTTATAAAAAAGTTATCGCACAAAATATTTATGTTTTAGGGGACGCTAAATTGAGAGCTGAAACCAAATATAAAATTAAAATCGGTATTTTTTTCGAAAAGTTATTAACAAGGAATTAAACCTTATAGAACTTAGATTATTAGAGCAGTTTTATTATTTTTATTTTTGCTAAAACGAATTCGTAAACGTATTTTTTTTCTAACTGTTTATTTTTATTTTTGCTAAAACGAATTCGTAAACGTATTTTTTTTTCTAAATTTCAAAATTCGTAACTAAACCTAATTAGCGTAAAATGTTTCCTAATATACGACTAAAATATAATAAATATGACGACAGTCCATCGCTGTAATCTTCAAATTGCGCAATCCACTTTATGTTGACACGTTATTTAATATGTATACATATACGTATAATATAGATATACTAAGTATAAATAAGTACATCCGATTCCCGTCTGGTTGTCCCACATACACGCAATTAAAATATTTATTTGACATGTTTATCCGACCGGTTATCATATATTTTTGCAATTTTCCTGTCAACGAGCAAAGTTTCTAAACGCGAACCGGATCTGTATTTATATGTATAGATTTACTATTATATATATTATATAGTATATATATATATTTAATATAAATGTGACGTATAATCTAATCCAGATCGTTTATTGTTAGGAACACAATAGCCCCAGACGCACGCACACATATATACCTACTTACACACACACACACACTCACTCGCTCGCATCCGTACCCAGTATAAGTGCACATATGTGCTTTATGTTCACGCGAGCGGGCACGGACGCGGGCTCATGGTGTGTGCCAGCATCCAGCAAGATGATTTTACCAGCAATCCACATTATGCGCCCGCCCCGCGTTAGCACACATGCACACACACACAGACACAATTTCAGACGTATGTGAAATATACACATATATATATATAAATATATATGTATATTGTATACACACACCCAATATATACATATATACACATAAACACGCTGAGGAAAATCCCTACGAAACATCTCATGTGAATTCTGTTTTGAATTTTGCATGTAAAATTACCAATATATCATTTTCTAGCTGAATACGAAATGTAACCGCACACAATTTTCCCAGCAATATGTACAGATCCCGGCGTACACACACACACACATACACACTTATACACAATACCAGGGTCTGAACGCGAGGCACTGAAGCTTCTGCTTAGCTTTCCTACTGCCTTCGGGGTGCGGGTTCGAATTATGTACATATTTTAAAAATATTATCCTATACACATACAGATACACATCATCGGCACTAATATATATATATATACAATCATACACACATACACGCATACACACTAACACACGACACACATATACCAGAGATGTGGGTGAGAGTATGTATTATACAATATATATATATATATAAAGCGAATGAGCGATGCTAATTATTTAAGCGATTTTAGTACAGTTTATCTGCTAGCGCACATATAATGTAAACGGGTGGTATTGTGGTTATGAAATATGAAGCAATACACATCGGCTATGCTAACGCAGCATAATTATGTAAAATATGCGCTTTGATAGTGTATTGTTATGTTTTGGAACTCATTAAATATACATATTATAATATTTATATGATGGTATTGTACTCGAATGTAATATGAATGTAAGATTTTCATATTTAAATTTCAAATAATAAGACGTTGTCAGAATTTGGTTTAATTTATTTTTAGAATGGCATCTTTATATAACCTAATTTATGCAGGTATGGACAACAATTGTCCAGATTGTCTGAATTTCAGTGTGGCTATGTGAATCTACATATAGGCATGTGGGGTTCTTCTTATGCAGGCGAGTACAAAACTGATCTTTTATCGCAGCTTTGAAATGTATATTGCATTAGTACAGTTAGGTACAGTTAGACCAAAAAGTAAGCGTTTAGAGGAGAAAAGTTGCCCATGAGCTGAAATATGCAGGTTCAAATTGGCAGGCTATAAAAGGCCAATGTTTAACTGCCCGTTAAGCAATCAAATCTTAATTTTCAGTTTTAAAAAAACGTATCAATATCCGAGAAATAGATTTTTACCCATGTTCTAGAGTCTTGAAATATTTTTCAAATATTTGCAATAACATTTATAAAGAAATCAAATGCTGTATAATTAAATCTATATATCGTAAGATTGTAGCTTTAAATGGTTTTTCATATAGATTTTCTTCTGTATTATATAGAGGTTTTTGGTATTGCATTTGCTTATGTCAAAACTGAATAATATACCAGCTAAAATGAAAAAAAAAATTACAGCTGTCACCTGCCAAATGTTTAAGGTTCAAAAGTAGATAAGTTCAAAAAGAAGTATTGGTTTTATTTTTATTTTGTTAAAGCATGTTATTTCATTACAATGAAATAATATACCCGAATACGTTTTAATGGATTTGTGTAAAAACTAAGCGATATTTTTAGGCTTTTAGGCTTCTATACCAAAGTAGCCAATATGATAAGTGTTAAGTTGTTTGTCTGTCCGGGTTTTACTGGATCAAAAACATAAGACAATTATTTATTTATTGCTAAAATTCAATTATATTTACAAACATATATTTATTGAAATTCATATTATCAAAGTAGTATCCCAATATTTCCAAATTGCATAAAAAATGTAAATCGATCTGTTGGGCAACTACTTTGAGTACGTCTATGATAATCGAACACAACAGACAACACGCGTTTTGACATCGTTTTGTATGAAAATGTCACTTTATTAGCACTCTATAGAATATATTCTCAAAGATTTATATATTTGAAATACTCTCTTTGACTGAATATATTTCCACGTAACACACACTCCCGAGCAATGAAGGACGAAGGAGGTGTACTGCATCTAGAAGGACTATACATTTCTAACAATGCAAATGGTCGCAATTTAGATGGAGATGTTAACAGTAATTAATCACTTTCCTAATCTTGCTGGAAATGCTAGATAAAAATTATGCGACTTTTTAAAAAATATATATGTTCAATAATTTAAAAAAAATGTACTCTAGCTAAAATGGATGTGCTCTAGAAAAAAATGTGTGCTTCTGGACCCACTTTCAGTGTTTGAGCTCACCGTGAGTCCAGTGACACCCGAAAATGAGAGTGCGGCTCACCTCAGACCTCACTTTGTCCGAAAATGGCTTTCAGTGTTTTAATAATTTAATATTATTTATTTTTTATTGGTTTTGAAGTTCAAATGAAACTAAATTATTATTTGTGATGCATCGATATTTATAGGCGAAATAAGTGTAGTAGTCAGAATACTTTGACCTATAAATATCGATGCAAAGTGTTTTACAGAGTGTTTTATAAGATGTGAGCTGCAGAAGTTAGCTGCTACAGTAGTCCCCCACCAGTATCTTGCGAAGCGGGTTACGTAAAGTATTCTTCTATTTGAAACGGACGAGAGTTACTGGACCAGTTGTGTTCATTAGTGTAGTCTTGTTATAACATGATTCTTTTTGATCCGTGGAGTGCTATCTGTAGTCGCTACTGGTAGATTGCTACCGATTTTTCCTGTAAGCACTAGAGTCTCGTCAGATTGAAACGTTGGCTTTAGCCGGTCGATGGAGATTTGTTTTTCCTTGTTCTTAATGAGAATTTTTAATTGTATGGCTGTTCTTTCCAAGAAATGGTCCGTCATAAGGTGATTGTAGTGGTGGTTTCAAAGCGTCAAACTTGTGCAAATAGCAATGTACAAATAGAGTTCGTTAAATGTGAGCCGAGGTTTGCACAGGCTGTAATTTATTCATAATTTCTTTTAATTTTTCAGCTTAAGCTTCGTTTGAAAACGTTTTGCAACCTCCCAGGAATTCACCTGGTATAGGCGAATCGACGTGCCGTAAACCATGTCAGCTGCTGTTGTCTTCATTGTAGGTGCAGCAAGTCCAAGTCCAAGCAAGACGGTGGCCAGCGTGTCGACCCAACACGAACCTCCTTGAAAACCGTTGGCGCACGGATTGTACGGTGTTGTCCTATTAAGTTTGATTACCAACAGTCTGGCGAGTTCCTTGAATATTGACGATTTAATTTGTCTCCCCTGGTCTGTGGTGATCGTAGTTGGAATCCCGAAACGTGAGATCCATCCTTTTAGGAGTGAACTTCTTGGGGAAAAAACATAATGGTTGTAGTGATAATTTAACTACCTGCTGCAGAGACGTGCCCATAGCGAAATCTGAGGCATCCACAGTCAGGACAAGCGGAGCTTCGGGTGGTGGATGGGCTAGTAGCGTTGCTTGTCTTGCAAGGTCTTTTTTACATTTTTCAAACGTAATAGTTGTTTTTGCATCTGTCCACTCTGACCAAAAACCATCTGTAGGAATTCGAACAAACCGAACGTAGTTATTATTGTCGTTATTTTGTATGTCCGATGGATTCATCGGTATTT
>JAAAKO020028706.1:0-13672 GCA_010015015.2 Bolitophila cinerea
CATAATGTCCATGGACCTTATGTCCGTGGACATTATTTCACCTCACCTGTTGATACACTTATATCTTAGATTCGTCGAATATAATATATATATATATATATATTTATTTATATATATACATATATATATATATATTTATGCATATATATCCAATAAATATAATGTATATTTTTTATATAAATATATTTATATTGAAATAAATATCTAGATATTATATAGTATTCTTCAATTTAGTCTTTGGTGCACCGTATGTATTTAATTTATTAGTATTTCTGATCAAAAGAAATCAAATCAGAAAAATTTCGAGGAAAACATACACACAAACACACACATTTATATTTATATACATATATATGTATATGTATAAAGTATAAACATATACAAATAAACTCATCAATACGATTTGGCTTTTGGCATTTAAATTTTAAATGTATGCACACTTCGTTTATGATTTGTTTGATTTTCTGTGTGTATTGGAAATATTTTCGTACTAGATTATACACTAGAATCTAGTTGAAAGACGGTTTTTGTATATTTATTATATGTTATTCAGAGCTAAAGGCGTATACGCTTTTAGCGCTTCAAAGAGAACTCGTTAGTGAATATGTATGATTGTAAATAAGTATGTTTTATATATTTTTTCATAATTTTATCATTAGGTTTTTTTTAAAAAGACGAACGAATAAATACAATTTGTCTATTAAAAAATATGAAATTGTGAATTTTTTTTGCAAAAAAGAAGAATCATTTTTGAGGTACATACACATGTAATAATTATTTAAAAATCGTAATAGCTACATTAATTTTTATTGATTTGACTTTTTTAATTATTTATTTTGATCTTTTCTATTGTTTTTGTTATTGTTTATGTTATACAAACATTTTTTAGAGAACATCCTAAATATAATCCTGTACACCAACAAAATTGTACACAAGAAAATAAAATAGATGTTCACCAAAAAAAAATAGCTCAATAAAAAAATAAAAACACAGTACATAATTTTAATACGCACGGTAAATATTTAAAAACAGCACACCCACATCAGAAAAAAACATTCCAAAGCTCAAAAAAGTGTATGTGTTTGGCAATTGACGCCAATTGATTTAAAAAAAATACAAATATGGCGTATAAGAAATAAACCAAGTAGTTTTTAATTGTTATTTTTTGCTTGTATTTTGCATAACTGCAGCATAATGTGCTCTATTGAGGAATATATTACTTGTTTTTAACTTAAACCAAAATTAATTTATTTGGTGTGCATTCTTAAAAAAAAATTAAGGAAGCTATATTACGGTTTTTTGTTATTTTTTTGTAAAACGATTTTGAGTATTTTGAAGTGTTTCAAATTAAATTATGGGGTGTGGTGTGAGATAAATTCTTAGTCAAAATATTTACCTAAAATGAATTAAAATATTTTAACTGTATTTATGGCATCTATATACATATTTATATGTCATTAATTCATCAATTGTGTAGTAGTTTTCTTTAATTTGTGGATGCAAATAAATATTTTAATAATATTTTAACCTTTCACCTGATTTCTAATTGTATTTCCGTCTTGTTTCGCATATTTTGTCAGAGAATGTTTCATATTCAAAATCTAGTTTTATTCATCTCTATTTTGTACAAAATACGCGAGAATTTAACGAAAATAATCACATCACTTTTGTGGCAAAATGCCATTTAGGACTCTACAGTCCACAGTCCTTATACTTGTGTTTATTAATTATATTGCTGTCCCGGAAACTATATGCAAAACAATACACAATAAATTTGCTTGGATATTAATACAATGCCATAAAGCAAAAACACACGCACACAGAGGAACTGTTAATATGCATGTATAAGTATATATACTAATTGTTGGTAACTCGTATATACACATGTACATTTAACATATATATATATATATATACTATAATAAAACAAACAATTACTAAATTGCGGTAATAGTGTGGCGGTTGGTTCTGAAATTAATGTAATATTAGATTCGCCCTCAAAATGTGCGCCACAAAATATGTCAAGCTCTTAACTTGCGATAGTTTCTCGTTTTAATCATACTCGTGCAGAGTGCACACATACACATAAACGCATATACATAATAGATACAAACATACACACACACAAACGAGCCACCACCGCGTACCGCAAAGACAAAGTGGTAAACGTATATATATATATATACATCATATGTAGAACGTTGTTTGGTCGGGTTTGGGTGGGTTCTTTGAGAGCAGGGGAGCCTCGCGGAAATGAACAAGCATATATACACACACACATACGACGACGAAGTACATAATATATATATCTAGTATATTATAAATGCTGGCATTCATTATGTTAATGACAAAACATTTGAGTATATGCTTCTATGTTTTATACGTATGTTAGGTAGGTATATACAATATGTATATATGTATATATATGCCTATATAGACGGGGTGTATAATTAATTAGAGCTTAAAAACTAAACGCGTTTATTTGGGCTGAGCACGCAAGAGTTCCTATGACGAATTTTGTGAATATTGAAAACAGAAGGCACAGAAAATTAATTAGTTCATTATGCAATATGGTTAATTAAATGTTAATTGATATGAGTTAAATTGAATTATGTGCATAGAAGACTCGACGCAAATATTAATTATTCTTCAAAAAAAAAACAAATAATTAAATACATATTTATCTCTATCTGAAGTCGCCGTTCCTATACACACACACATACACAGATAATTACACACACCATCGCAAATTGGTAAGTCGTTTGCAATCTGTAATAACAATCCTCGTGCCGGATTTCTTTAAAATAAACACACCGCGAAATGTTGTTTTTCCTCGACCCTCCACGCCTCGCTGCCTTCGCCTGGCCGTCCGTAGGTCGCGTCGTCGCCGATCCTCAACAAGGTTACGTATCGTATATAAGTCTAAACATTATACCAACCTTAAATTACCCCTGTCTGTTCCTATTTGGACATGGAGATTTAATTTATTTCAAAACCTATAATTACCTGAAAACGCGCGCATCCTCCCCTACGCAACGTCTTTACAGGATCGTTCTTTCGGCGCTTATACTCGGCACTCGGAACAAATAGTTAAACGTGTATGTATATACTGTATACTGAAGAGCAAGTGAGCGAGATGGAAATAATCTTACTTTATCTTTCAATGTAAGACAGACAGAAAATAATTAATAAAAATTTTACTGGGTGAATAATATGTTTCTGAATTCTGTCTGATGCCATTTTGCTTTGGAAGACATTTGTAAAATCATATTTAACGATCGTAAAGTGACAAAATGTATTATTGAAAGATAAAGTAAAGTTATAAGATTGATTTGCACTTGCATGAAAAGTATTTCTTTGCGTAATTTAAATTATGTAATACTTTTTAATTCAAAATTATGCGTTCTTTTTAAAAAAAAATGTTTATTTAATTTTTTTAAATGTACTTTAGCAAAACTGTGTTCAAACACATAATGGCCCTTATTCCGGCCAACAAGCAGCGTTATTAACATGCTTATTTTAGTGTAAAAAAATCATATAGCAGTTCTGGACAACTATTTTAGAATTATTATTTTTATAACAATTTTAAACTCACCTCCTCACTATGTTTTACGTGTTAGTTTTATGTGTTTAAAACAATGGGCTCGCATAAACAATGCAATGCAATTTTCAGTGGTAAAAAATGGATGGACCAAAATAAATGATTGATTTACATCACATTTTATCGAGCATATATATATATATATATATGATTTCCGTTATTCATTAAAATCATTATTTTTATTGCTCTCGAAAAACGGATAATGACGTAAGCATTCAAATCGTAGAAAATTAGGAAACAATCCCAATAACATATATGTATATATTCATTGACATAAGACATGTCGCGAGGTCATAATTTGTCACGACCATTGTGAATTCAATTTTGTGGGAATAAATAATAAATATTGTTTATCAAAAAGTGCAGCACTCTTCTTTTATTTAACAAAAACACAAGAGAAGAAGAGAGAAAAGAGATTTTGGGAGATTTTTGCAAGGTATAGTTTGCCTGTCACCATCAAAACTATAAGAACGTTCTTAAACGGTTCGGTTTAAGTGTTAATTTAAAAAAAAAATGTAAATACGGCCGGAATAAGATCCAATAAGCAAAAAATGTTTTCACAGTTTTTAAAGTTAATACCATCTTTTGAAACTTACTATCAATATTAAAGAAAAAAATTAAAAATGCAATGAACACCTCGGCGTTATTTTTTGCTCTGATGACAGCTAAAGTTAGCCACGTTTGTTTTCATACGTTCGTTGCGTCATTTTAAAAATAAATTCTACGCTGTTTTTAATTCTAATTTATTTACGGTATTTTTTTGGTAACAATAATTATAAGTCAAAATTTAGTTTACATGGGTTTTTATCCTAATTATGCAACGAGATCAGACTTTTATTGGTCTAACACTTGGAAGAAAGAAATCTTTTAAAAAACTAATGTTATATGCTGCTCAGTGAAAAAACAAATAACTCTGGAAATAGGTGGCATATGCTGAATTCTGAAGTTAAAGACATATTGTGGAAATATTGCAGATACAACTCCAGTATACCCAAAAGGCTTGCTCGGCATATACATATCTATTCTAATTCGATTCGGCATCAGCCAAAAATGCTGTTTTTTCTTTTCAAAAAACCATTTCTCATATAACGGTAAAGGTTTTTTTCATTTACGTGAATTTGAGGACCATACCTTTAGAAATGTATAATGATTTCGAGCGGATCTGACATTATATTAAAGAGGAAGTATATATGAATCATACCCTTAAATAAGAGTATTAATCAAATCAATTTATTATAGTTTAGCCATAATCAATATTTATTCCGGTAACTGTTCCTATTCTTTTGTTTATCTTTCTTATGCTAATATCTGAAATATTTTAGAACATTAAAATTCAGTAACGGTAATTGAAAAAAATATGCAGAGTTCTCGAAAAAAAATTATAACGTTTTAATAAAAGTTGTTTAACTGTTCCAACAATGCTATTATCTATTGCTGTCTCTAATGGCCATTCTGTAAGTGGATCATTTTGGATACACTCAACTTAAAAAAACAATCTACTATAAGAAGATGATGAACAATGTGCTAAATTCCTATAAAGGTCGAAAGCTCGAAAATTTTATCTTAAGGTCTACAAAGCATCATGCGAAATTAATGTAAATACCGCGATGAAACGAGGCAGCACCGTCTGTGTGCATTAGTTTTTAATCTAAAATCCAATTTACCAAAACAATTACCGGACGCACACGCAGTCATACACACATATCGCGGGTGTGAGTGTGTGTGTGTGTATGTGTTTGTGTGAGAAACAGGTTTTATGTTTTTGTTGCTGTTGAATCGTATGCGGCCAGTAGTGGCGGCGGCAACATACGAAAATCCTTCGATTTTGATTAAAAATAACATACACAAAAATAAAAATAGAAAAGGTGTTTGATGTACTCACCCACACAAACTTGCATGTTCTATATATCATTTAGTTACAAACAAATCGTACAATTACACACATTTATTTTGTGTGTGTGTGTGCGTTTGTTAGCTTTCGTTTGTGAGTGCGGATATGTGTGTGTGTGTGTGTGTGTGTGTTTACTGTATAAGCATGTGGTGAGTCCTGTGTATATGTGACTAGCGTGTGCTTCAATTAAAAAATCAATCAAATCCAAAATAATGTACTCGAGTGGATGATTTTGATGACAATAATGATGCTATCGCCTCGCTGGCTATATTTGCGTGCGTTGCTGATGATGATGAGGGATTGAACAGATCAACCAATGTGTGTCTCCTAACTAAGCTCATATATATATATATATACTTAATACAAAATCCGTATATGCTTGATTATGTATATGTGTGAGTGTGTGTGAGCATACACGCAAATCACAAAACACACATACACACACATACACACATCCCTAATACAGTCGCTAATGGTTTGCTTCGTTATATTAATGATGTGTTTAAACATGCGCAAAGGAGCAAATAATTGTCGTTGTTGTTGTTTATTTTTTATTTTAATTATTCGTAATGGTGTACGAGTTTGGGAACAAAGAAAAGCTTTTAATTCGTGCTTTATAGCCGAGTATTTTATTTTTTCGAAGCGCGGGTCGACGCGACGAGACGGGCGCATTGGCAAATAATAATAATAATAATTGTGTGCCGCTATAAAATAAGCGCGCAACAAAAGTATTTAAAAGCATATATACATATACATTATAAAATATGTATATATATACATATCCGAGTTGATATATTATGTATTTATTATTATATATACATGCACCGGCCTGAAATGACATATTATTGAGGTAATGTGCAAAAGTGCATTTGTATATAGGTATACAATGCAAAAGCGCATTGTTTCGGTGATAATTATAACTGTTCTGCTGACATAAATGCAGCATACATTGTATCAATTTTAGATAATTAATTATTATCATAACAACAACGACTATTGACATTGTCCCCCGGAAAAGTTATATTTCACTGGGGAGGTACAATCATTCATATATATTTATATATATATACAAATTTCGAGCAAACTTCATTTGGCCATTTGGGGTATTTGAACATTATTTGAAAATGCATATTATGTGTACAACTAAATGTTGAAATGCATATATATAATATATATTAATACCTGTGCACTCTATATATATATATATTTTCTGTGGTGACCGGATGCGCTATATGTATATATATGTGCATGGCAAATTAATTATTTTATAGAGTAACATTTTCGTAGTGAAAATGTAATTATTTTCACGCCATTTATTTGGTTGCGTGCACATATGCCGCCACCGCGCCGGCCAATTGAATAATTAATTTGATATTGATGTTAAAATAATTAGAATTGACGTTCTGTTTTGTTCTATTGTTGGCGATTTAAATTAAATAATTCGTTTCGCGGAATTGTTGCGCATTAAACACAAATAATACCAATAACCGGAAGCATGTATAAGAGTTAATTCAATTTCTTGTATAGTAAATACACGTGGTAGTCTTTTATATATACATACATATACTATATCTTACATGAACACTAAGAGCAGGTAGTTTTAGGTGAATATATACAAACACATGTATTTGTGTGCGGTCGAGGTTAAACACCCTTTTCAGGACTGATCCGACAAAAGGAAAAGGTCGAGAATTGATTGAATTTCATTTAGACAAATTAATTGGAATGGCATAGAGAATATATAATTGAATGTATTGTATAAAGGAGAACGCCAGGACTTACCTATAGTAATCACTTTTACACAGGATCATTCCAGTTTTGGTGAAGCAGGAATTGCCGAGCTCAGCCAGCATTATGTGACAGCAGGTGCACTTGAGGCAGGAATTGTGCCAGAACCGGTCCAGCGCTTGAAGGTAGTACCGCTCGGAGATTTTACCTGTGCAAAAAAACAGTATTATTTATATTTTGGAATATCTATAAATATATTAAAATGGCCGTTATTTTGAAAGTAATTACTCAAAACTCATAAAAAAGTATTGTGATTTTTTCAAAATTTAATATTTTATAAAAAAGTTTAATTGGCGAAAAGGCTAAAATTCTAAAAATGGATTAGAAACACCAAGTAACGGCCAGCATAAATTAAAAAAATCGAATCTTACCACTGCATCCAGCGCAGTGCTTCATCAAGTGATTATTGTTCATCTGATGGAAACCCTGGTGGTGACCTTCGATCATATTCATGGCGGGTCCGTGGCCATTGTGATGGCCGTGCGATGGATAGTTATTGTTGTCCGGACTGGGTGGATGCGGCGATGACAATTCCGCATACGGATGATAGTGTGGATTCATTGCTACGGAGGCGGCCAGCTTGACGGATTCTCTGTTACTCTTGGGCGAACAAACTATATCTTCCGCTAAGAAGATATTTCCTTTTGTAATAGTAATGGTTGCTGTTTGTTGTTAATCGTAGTTCACAAAAAATACGCTGTTGTGTTCATTGCTCTCTCTCTCTCTTGTTTTAACTATATATATAAAACATGTGTATCGACACAGCTTAATGTTAGCGGTGTATTCTAGTGTTCGCGGATCGTGTGTTAATTGGTGGGAATCTCATGGGGCGCACACGTGCTCGTGTAATGTATTTACTTTGCTAATAAGCTACTATATATATATATATATACGTGAGCACTTAAGCAATGGCACACATACACACACACTTGAGTGTATATTAAACAACGCTTATCTTTGCGATTGGTTGTACACGGTCTGCTTGAACGTCTTATGCTTCTTCGTACAATGTCTTATAGCCAACGTCAACAAGTGTGCGAAGATCTGAAACGTAATAAGAAAGAAAATAAGTACAACAACAAAAAGAGTTAGTTTACATTGTTTTCAATGGGTTTTATGTTTTTAAAACGATTGTAATTGGATTTAAAATAGCCAATTAAAATTAATAATGTGTATTACGATAGATATTGCTCGATTAACGAATGGTTTTTATATATAAATGTGGAATTATCGATTTGATATATACGAAACTTGTTTTTAATTTGTGGTCGCACATAATTTGATAGATGTTAATAATTGACGGTTTGTCTTGCAGAAATATATGTATACATATTTTTTTGTGTATTCATAAAAGCATTCGAAAATAGTTTGAACTATATAGCTATGTTATTGATACCATAACACGCTTTGGGCAATTTCATATATTTATTATTCAATTGCTGGTTTAGTTAAACAATTTATATTCAAATTTAAAACAGGCGCCTTAATTATCGTTACAATAAAAACATGTTCAAATTGATAAATGTTTTTTTTAGACAGTCTGTTATATTTTTTTACAAAAAACTCCATTTTTAATAAGCATATTTACTTAAATACAAAAAAAAACGTGGTTGAGTTCAAATTTCATTTTAATTCGAAGCAAATAAAATTACATACGAAAACGACAACAAACAAAAAAAAAACCCATGAAGACATATTATATAATCATTTATAAAAGAAAAACCTTTTCCCACATATTTTCATTTACATCCCTTTTGCATTTTTTTTGGTGAATTGTCGTGTTCCGTGAATTGTTGCTTTGATGAATTTTAGTTTTTGTTGAAACCCATTACTTTGAATATCTCACATTCTTTATATTGGTTTTTCATTCGTTTTAGGAACCAATTCTTTATATTGTAATATTTGCATTTAATAAATTAAATCTGGACCTAAGGTTCCCCAGGTTTAAGGTTAGATATGGCAAGAACTTGGAGAATTTTCGATCAATAAACATATTTAATGATCACATACATAATTTTTAAGTAGGCTATGTTTTAGAAATTAGATGGTCTAAAAAACCGTATTTTTATAAGTCTAGTATTTCTAATTCTCGTATGTTTTGTTTTGTTTTTTTTTTTTTAGTTGCTTCTAATGTTATTTAAGATATTTATACTATAGCCCAACTATCTGTAACTTCATTGTTGCTGGAACGGTTTGTATAGGGATATATTTTCAAGTCATCTGAATTAAACAATAAAATAATTTCAACGTGAACTTCAATATTGAAAATTTCAATTACTTAGAAAATTTCACTCTAAGTTGATATTTTAAAGTGTTTGACCAATTATTTTATTGAACGGTTCTTTATTTTATCATCAATCCGTTCTATTAATATTTTTACAGACGAAAAAGATAAGTTTATCCTAAAATTAGGCTAGCCCGTATGTCTCACTTTCTACCAACCAGTTAATTAATCGAATACACTGTTTTTGTATTCTCATATATGGTTTTATGAGAAGGAATTAGAAGCTAGAATTGCAGACCATATCAAAAAAGGCAGTCCAGTACTTGTGATAGTCGATTGGAGTTAAATACGAGCATTATTTCAAGAAGGATAAGTAGGTAAAAAAATAAAAATGCTCTTTGAAATTAATTATATATCAATATCAAAATTTTGATTTATTCAAAGCATCATTAAAATCATCAAATCATAAATAGACAGACTCACAGCGAACACACAACGTATTACAACATTTATTTGACTTTTTGAAAATTAACACAAAATACATAACATGTTATGCAATTGATTGAAAATGCAAGTACGCCACCCTAAAATATACGACTCGTACCGTACACCCAGTCACCCACCCGCACTCAACGTATCGCTATATTTGAATATATGTTTAATATATGTTCCAATAAACCTTCATTAACAAATATTAATATACATAATACATGTACATTTATAGACATACACATATAAAACTAGATACATATAGTATATATATATATATGTGACATGAGAGCACGTACTACATACACAAATACACAAAAGTGCAAATTATCCTACGTGTATCGGACGAAATACGAGTGAATTTATTAATTAATTTATTTTAAACGACAGGTTGTAATATTGTTTTTAATTGAGTTTATTATTTTTAATTGGATGCGGCATGTTCCGTGCGCTAATTGCACGTATATAGTGTACTTGTATATATTGCCATACACGTACTGTTTTGTACATTACAATTATATATCTATATATATATATATATATATATATAATATATATGCTGGATACATTGTACACACTCCTCTCACACATGGATGCATACGTAATGGAAATGCTTGTACGCTTTATGTATAAAATATATAAAGTGGACAGAAAGTACGCCAAATGGAAATGTGTTCAAATTAAAGGACACAGCCGCCCTGGAAAGATGCAATTAGTATAGGTGTGTACTGTGTTAAAGTATACGTATTATATACCATTTTTATATTGTTTATATAAGCCTTTATTTTAACAATACTCGTAAAAATATGATTGCATTCAAACAGGTGCAATAATAAGAAATATTTAAGATTTATAATCATTACCTAGACTAATATATGCCTCCCCCACCCCATGTTATACTGATATATTATCTTCGTCCTTGCGCAACCAGACTTCAACATTCGAAATCAATTACCAAACACCACATAATTACACAATTTAATTGAAATTATTGTGCACCACATGCTTGCACTGCACGACGCCGACGTCGACGCATAAATGGTATTTGAACTCGAGCATACAAACATATATATGTAATAATGTATATAACATAATATATGAATATAATATATACACTATATGGCTATATATGTTCCACAATCAATTCAATGTTTAATTTAATGGGAAATTGATGATAATTATACGAGAATGGCACACAAACAGTACATTCGCACACTAACACAAAAAAAGAAGCGAAAAGCGTTTTGATTCAATTGTGCTGAAATAACTTGTGTCCCGCACCCTCATCCTGTGTGGATGTGTGTCTGTGTGTGTGTGTGTGTGTGTGCGATAACCATCCTTGACAAGTGTGCGTCTCCCTTGGCATGCTGTTTTGAGTGGGTTCGTACACATCCGTGTATATTTCAACCACCTCTACCATATATATATATATATATATTTATATATATAATATTATATATATACCACAACGTGAGGATCGTCGACGGGCGGCTTGGAGCGGCACCAGCGTGGCATGCCGTTCATTTATTTTGGGAGGGAGGTGGGTGAGTTGGTGGTGGCTCTGGCTGTACGACAAATTCGGTACACATGTGATGCTGTTTGTCTGTTTGCGCGCCGGCTATCTGAGGGTAGTAGCTGGCTGTATGGCAAAGTGTGTGCGTGTCTTCGTTCAGAGTACAGAGAATCGGTGTGGGGTTGTGCAAAAATTCATGTAATGAAATGTGTTTTATTCTAAGTGTGGTAGAATTTAATTAAATTAGGGGTGGCTTTTTTCATAAATACGATGCGGTGCTTTAGGCTCCTTAGGGGTAGGACATAGGATGTATATTAAACATTAAAGCATATGTAGTGTAGTATTTTATTATATGAAAATGGCTGACAATTTTCTTTTGTAGCGGATCGAAATTTTGATATACTTAAACACTTGTGGAATGGACGGAAGTTTCTAGTAATTAGTTTTAGAAGTACATATTTTTTTTGTAAATAATAAAAAAAAAATTATTTCTGGAAAATTAAAAATTAAATGAGGCAAACATATTCCAAATGTAATAGAGCAATAAGCTTGTTCTTTCGTTGTGTTTAGTTGTTTTTTGATTGTATTATAAACAAATTATATTGGTAAATTAAACTTTATTTATTTTTTTTGCAATACAACCAAATATATTATTAGAAATTTAAATTGTTTATTACAACAAAATATTTTTTGGAATTAATTGAAACAGCATTACCAACAGAAACCGTCCTACTGATATGAAAGAAAACAGTCTCTTTTTGTGGCGGAGAGGAAGCGCTTAAGTGAAGATGTAGGTAGGTAGGTTTCGCGTATGTCACATAATAAAATGTTTTTTATACAATCAAGCAAAATAGATCCTGGCAAGATGTCATGAAGATTAAGCGCAATCCTTAAAAAAAGATATAGCTTTATAAACTTAAAATGAAACTAATCAGACCAGTCACCAGCTCTAGAGATAAAGGATGATAAAACTGAAATCCCCCTTTCTAATGATTTTTGCGGGATGTGTGTTTAATGGTATTGAATGTCCAAAGACCTAAAACTATAGAAAATAATCTCTTTCAAGAAAGGATTTTTAGAAATGTATAATTATAGTTTGATGAAGTGTAAGTAAGGGACAAAATATAAGTCAAGATGCAAATAGCAGCAAATCTCAACTCATTAGGAGTTGGTACTGAAAAGGGTCCAATTATGATAAAATTTAGATATTTTAAAGAGAAGTCTGTCAGTCAGTTCATAGAAGTTGCTCGGTGGATCTTTTTATCTGGTGAAAATCTTGCAGATAAAATAAAGTTTGTACGTGTACGTGTAATAACACACCAATCATTCATAATACAATTTAGTTTTTAAAGCTGGCCAAAAATCATAAATCGTAGGTAATAAAAATAAACTGTTTTTATTTTTTTTTAAAGGGTGGGATTATTCAAAAATAAATTAAGATCGACATTTAAAATAAAGAATTTACAAATTTACAGTATTTACATTATTTATTTCAAACATATATACATATACATTACACATACATCAAATACATTAAATCTGTATACAAGATACGTCGTATCACATAAAGAAAGGATGTGCTGAGGCTGCCGCTGACACGCCTTCCCTTTCCAATGAAATCTTCTTGCAAACAGCAAAATTAATTAATTGAAAACATCTGTTTCAATGCGGAAATTAATAGATATATGTATTATGTGTGTGTCTGTGATTGCCTGTGTATATGTGTGTGTGTGTGTGGGAGATGTGCCTTTCGAAATTATTTTATTTGAGGACTGAAACCAATTAAATTACCCTACTTTACTTCAGGCGACTTTCAAACCGCTCACAATCACTATAATGTGTGTGGCATATAATTCGCAGTATATAGATATAAATATGTATATAGCATTGCGATCGAATTATATTTTTGTACATATATAGACAAATATATTGCATATTATATGTATTTATATAATATAGATATATTTTGTTATATGTACAAATCAATTTGGCTGGTGCGGGTGACCGACATACGATTGTACTGGCAAAAATCTTTTGATTGAAATATGCGGCAATATAATACATATATTTATATATATATATATGTATACATATATACATATATTTATATAATATAAATAATATATAATAATAAATTTTCCATTTTCAAGATTATTCTTTGAACTG
>JAAAKO020028717.1:0-13670 GCA_010015015.2 Bolitophila cinerea
AACTTGAAATATGAAATATCCATGTTTTTTTATATTTACATACATGCCATTTATTTTTAATACATAGATATATATATATATATATACATATGGAAATATAAAACGGCAACTGTCTAGTTGATAAACCGCAAATTTTCCATTCACCATAAATATTCACTATTTCCCAGAATTAAAAAGAGGAATATTTAGTTATAAATTTCGCAATGTTCGCAATTCTACAAAAAAAGTACGTTTTGAATCAACTCCGTGCGGAAATCAAAGGCCACACTCTGCTCGTTCGGATAATTTGATTAATGTCAACATGCCAACGGTGTCAGGCGTGCCAACATGAAGCACATATACAAAACAAAAAGTTCACTTAAAAAGTGTCAAACTTTTCAAAACAGCCACCTGACAACAAACCCGGCAATAAATTCAAATTTATACTTTTTGGCTGCTTCACACACACACACACACACAATAAGGAGCAGCACGCACGGGAATCGGGAACAACACACACACACACATATACGCGATGCGACAAGGGCAGCGGGCGACCGACCCACGCAAGTGCTCCGCATGCTCCAGAGGAACATCACGTGAGGTTCTGTGTAGAGGAATCAAGTTATCTTGTATAATATAGCAGGGAAAAAATTCTACTGTCACTCTTCTGTGAATTTCGTGCGCTCGGAAATTATGCAATGTGTATACATTTAGGGATATTATGCTATATTTATATATGCTTACCTGTGGTACCTGAAGTTCTGCGGATATAATATACATATATATGAGTAAACGTAGAGATGGAGTGGAGATTCTCGCGCGTGGTGTCCGCTGCGTATTTGAATATATGGCTATGCAAATTTTCTTAAACCAACTTTATAAAATACACACACACGCACACAGATACATATACAAAAATAATGAAACGTATAGTAGTAGTGGTATAATCATAATGCTCCAGGAAATAAATAATAACGTGTGTGTGTGTGTGCCCTTTGTTATTACGGGCGTGATTTATAATAGTAACATAATCATTATACATAGGGGGCAATACACTATAAAATATATGTGTATTATATATTGTGTGAAAATCTCCTAGAATAATATACTATAAATATATATACATTACATATGTATATTATTATATATAAAAGCTAACCTCCGCGCGCATAATGTATGAATAATGCAGTAGAACATTTTTGAAACAAAGGATGTGCGTTATGGCGCACAGCTCCTGTGATATAGTAATAAGGCTCACAGGATGATACATCATGTGCAACATACGAGTACCAGTACACTACATATAATATATACACGCTTATTGTATGTATATATAGTATATGGCAATTTGTGTGTTGGAACCACATAGCTCAAAGCTCGAGTGTATTAAAGGCACATCGGAAACTTCAAAAAGTGCCCGCAGCATTAGATTATATGCTCGAAATTGGGTTATTAAGTTGTAATGGACAGCGAGTGAGCCAGGACAAGCGTAGGGTTCACTGAAAGAGATTTGTCCTTCTGGTTGTCGTATGCGCTTACCTGACCGCAGAACCGTTTTAAATGGAAAGTGCTTTATTCAATTGTTGTTTATTTTACAAAGGAATGCAATTAAAAAGCTTTCGTATATAAGTTCTCAGTGAATACGGATTTGATTCGACATAATTCTTGTGTAGTATTAAAATGTACACCCTTGATTAAATACATGTATAGACACACACACTTTCTATAATATACATTATTATTCATATGTAGAAACAACATAAAGGAGATTACACAGCGTTACGTATAATGCAAAAAGCTACTCTCTTTGCGCTGCAATAAATTTAAGCTCCACACCTTTTTATGAAGCTTCCTCCGCTTATATGAAGCTGCTCCCAGTCCCAGGTGCTACCATCGATTTGTATGTGTGATGTGTTTGTGTGTTTGTGTGTTTCTGTATATTACAACACAATGCGAGTGCGAGACATGGATTTGTGTTTATGCGCAAACAAGACCCTGCCGGCGCACAGTGCCGTGCTCTTTTCGGAAAAACGCTCAAATTAGAAAATTAAATTTTATATAAATGCATTTAAATGGAAAAATTAAATAAGGATTTTATTTATCTGTTATTATTTGCATTTTGGTAGATATTTCTAAACTGTAAAATGATGATTTTTCATTAAACTTATACCATTTTTAAATTACTGATTTAAAATTAAACATATTCTTACTGGTTTAATTTAAACTTGCCTCACATTTTTCATTCTTAGTTTTTACATTTTACTTCAATAAAAATAATAAAAATTCTGGATACAATCTTTACTCATCCCATGCACAGAGGAAATTTCTCTAAACATGTTTACTTATAATAAACCATAATTCAGCCAATATTTAAAAAATACTTTTAGTAATCATTGACAACCCCTTGTATTTTAAAGAAATGTTTAAGTAGCTTCTTAATAATAGTAGGAAAAGAAATCGACTGCCAAATTACAGACTTTGGCAAAATAATTTAAAAAAATATTTTAAAAACAAAATACTATGAAAAAAGTATTATAAACACTATTTGAGTAAAATACTTTTCCTTTTTTCAAAATGTATTTTAAATACATTATACTAAATATTATAAAAATAGTTTCTATTTGAGTAAAATACTTTTTTAATTTGTTTTTTTTTTAAACAAAATATTATAAAATTAAATTTTAATACTATATGAAAAACATATTTTTCCATACACTGTATACATTTTAGAAAAACATGTTTTTAAAATACGTCAGGTTAAATTACACACAAAATTTCTTTTCTAATTTAAAATTCAAAAAAAAAAATTAGATATTCAAAACACTGAAAACTAAAACTGTGTTTTTTCATTCGATTTCATATAATTATAAAAATATTGTCTTACAAAAAAATAATAAAATAATCAAATTCTTTTAATATTTTTTAAAATTTATTCATTTTGAAATTTAAAAAAATGCCCTGAGAAATTTAGAGAAACAGATGTATGCGCGTAATGGGAAGATGGCTTGGGCCTGCGGGTCTGTATATCTTCGGCTCAAACGTCGCACAAAGACAGAATCGGACACAGCAGAAAAAAACGACCGACACGACAGCACAGAACCCGGCTACCCAAGAGACTGCATCCGGAGCCGTATCTGATACGGACTCTGATGAATTATATTTTCTAAAGCCTTAACATAGAGACCGATATTGAGAGCGACTCCGATGAAGGTATCGAATATCCTTTTTGAAACTAATTACATCACGAAAGACATGGCGGTGATTATATGCACTGACCGTAAAGACAGAAAGAAAAGCATCCTTATAGATGGCGTAGGAAGAGGTTGTTGCACCACCGGAGGTCGTGGTCCTTGTTAGTGAAGCGTGCCGTAGAAAGGCAGCTCTCATCATCGGCGCAGGCACAAACGCTCACAACCAACTCTAGGGATGTAGGGATACAAACAAGTAAGGTGAGTTGCTTTTAAATTTTATCCAAACAGCAAGACTATTCATAGCTAATGAAGGATCGGAACCAACATACGTAGGATCGAACTCCGATAGCGTTACAGATATGACCCTTTTTACGGGACAGTGATCAGTAAATGGAACATGTCTGAGACTGCTTCGCTGTCCGATCACAGGTATATCGATTTTTCAATTATCAAAAACCCATTAAGAAAGTTCAAACCCTTTAAAAATCCGAAACGTACGGATTGGGAAAAATACAGAGATATTCTCACTATAAACCCACCGTTAGGATTCAAATTAAATACGGTTAAGGAACTTGAAACACGGGTTGCTGAGCTGACTAACTGGATGACAAACGCTTTTAATAATGCCTGTCCACTTTGAAGGCCTCGAAAGAAACAGTTACTACCATGGTGGAACAGAAACTTAAGAGAGCTTAGAAACAAAACTAAAAAGCTTTTTGCAGTCTGGAAACAAAATCGGGACGCGAATAAATATGAAGAATACAAAAACAGTCTTAGAAATTTCAAAAGAGAACAGAGAAAGGCAGTGAGAAACTCATGGCGCTTCTTCTGTAATATTGAGATTTCAAGACTAAAGTGATGGCAAATGGACAGTTGATGGAACGTAAATTCTAACTCTTATGCTTGACACACATCCCTATGTCGAAAGTTATTTAAATTAGCTTCACTAAAGAGGGCAACTCACACAATGCAAGAGTGGTAACAGTTGCTAAAGTTAAGTGGGCGATAACATTATTTAAACCATACAAATCCCTGGACCAGATGGAATATTACCTGCTCTATAACAACAAGCAGGACAATTACAAATAAACCTTTAAACCGACATTTTCAGAGCATGTCTCTTCCTAGAACACTGGAGGTCATAAAAGGTTGTATTTATACCTAAAGCAGGTAAAATTCAACACTCATCCCCAAATGATTACAGACCTATTAGTCTAACTTCATTTCTCCTCAAAAGTCTGGAGAGGATAATAGAGATATACATCAGAGACAATCTCAATGATACGCTTGTTGCGGAAACACAACATGCGTAAACCAAAAGCAAGTCTACTGACTCTGCCCACCATTCTGTTGTCAGAACAATTGAAAGATCCATAGAATCTTAAGAATTCACGCTGGCAACCTTTGTAGACATAGCCTACGCCGACAATATAAGGATATTTGCCTCTGGAATTGATTGAAATACTCTAAGCGATAACACTACTAAAGCACTAGAAATGATGAGAAACCGAATATAGGAAGAACAACACAACGCAAAAAAGAAAATTACGTAGGACTTACTCTGGACAGTAAACTCCTGTGCTCAACCTTTCGCACCTCAACTTATACAGCAAAAACATTGCGTGGAAATGTGCTGTACGCCTTTCTAGCGGGTGTTTCAAAACAAGGCCATACAGACATAGTAAAATCATATGGAACAAAAAATCCAGACCGACTACATTATCCCCACAAGAAAGTTTGAAAGGAACTTAAAAGTCGTTATACCGGAAAGGACAGGCGGAGAAAACTTCATGGAGCATACGTTTATACAGATGGACCAAAAATTGGTAATAAAGTAGGTGACGGCGTATTTTTCGGTAAGCTGGAACTGAAGAGATTTAAACTACCCGACTCCAGTACGGTTTTCCAAGCGAAATTCCTCGCAATCCTTAAAAGTGCAAGTATACTAAAACAAATAGACCTATCTGGTAAGAGGATAAGAATTTGTGTAGACAGTTAAAACTCTTAACAGTTTTTTTTAAATCAAAACTGTTACTCAAATGCTATGAATCCCTATCTAAACTTGCAGAGTCAAACACTGTTGAGCTCTATTGGGTTCCGGCTCACAAAGACATAGCAGAAAATGAAAAAGCAGATGAGCTAGCGAAAAAGGGATTATTATTATGTCATTGCCCTACAATTTAATTGCGCAGATACTCATGCCTAGGATGGTTTTACCTGGAAGATCGATCTAAAGGAAATAACAGACCTCTCAATATCCGGAATTAAGAACCTCATAAAAGCTCTAAGACCGGAAGCAACCCGAAGCATACTGGAATAAAACTATTGCTGGCTGGACTATTGCTACTATATAACTAGTTGGTTTGCTATGGGCCTCACTTGGCCATCAAAAGTTTGAGCACATTCATTAAATATTACACCGTTACCTGCGTTACCTGCTCCTAAAACTTTTATTAAAAATTATTTAGTAATTTTTCCCCAATGTGCGGCGGTGCTAACACAACAAATTGACATAAATATCACATATTATATACTGTTTGAGAATATGTTTGTTGAGGTTTATCACAATGTGTTCCACCGAGACAGCTTCAATACGAGTAGTAAGAGAAAATGCGATCAAATTCCAAATACGGTGCCTCAGAAGTCAGAAATGTGATGTAACCTGAACAACCTCAAAATCAACTAAGTTCGCAACTAAGATTACACAATGGGCGCCATTATCCTTATGCCATTGGGTAGACAAAGAAAAAGAAACTTTTGAAATAAAAAAAATATTACTTTAAATACATCTTGCAAATCATTCCTATTATATATAATATGGACCTAAATCTAATAGTAACAAATATAATAAATAATATTAACTTAATAGGTAAAAATTACAGGTAACAGTAGACTTATTTTAAATCTACTTCGATGTAGTATCTTTCAATTTATAAAGCCTGCTTAAAGCTTAAAAAAAGACGCATATTTATAGTGATTCATCAACGAGGCCTTAGAAGGGTGCCTACCATTCTTGAAAAATCGTTTCGTTTAATCTGAGCAATGCAGAAAACGGTCCCTCGCCTAGGTAGTCTAAATTTAAATTAAAAAAACGCCTTTCGATGAACTCTAGTATATTCATTGAACACCTGCAATAATTATTCAAATGAATTTCCGTGTGCTCAACGATCGTTTATTATGTTTATGGAAATGAGCTGAGAATATATAGAGAGGCTAAGCTTTAAGCATTAAGATAGACACACACATTGAAGTACCTATATATAGATTAAAATAAATTATGAGTATTTATGGTATATAGGGGTTTTCTAAATTGTTAGCTTATTTTAAGTCTTCTTAAATATGTGTATACAAAAAAGTTTCAATTGTGGAAATTAAGATCCTAATTTCAGTGTTGCTATTATCCATCATTATATCATTAATATAGTATTGTAATCCTTGTAAACAATTAAATTCCTTCGACCGGAAGTTATATGACCCACTCTGTATGCTATGTGTAAATTCCTGAAATTCTGCACCATATGCAATCGGTATCTCTGGATTTCAAATAATTTTGTCTAGAAGCTTTTTTCTGTGTGTTTGTTGCGTTGTTCCAGTGCAGCAAACGATGTTTATTCAGTACGAGCAGAATACACACACAACCCTTATGGGTGCGCGCATCCACCGCGTCCACACCCCACTTTCGTATGCTCTGCGTGCACAGGATACGTTTGGCTAAAGCGTTATATATATACTATACATAAATCTTTAGCTAATATGTACAATGTGTTTACAATAATAACTCAGACATAAATGTGCATGAACGTTTCGCATAAATGTATACAAATTATACATATATAATAATACGTAGATGTTACGTATATATAGTTTAATTATATATATTATGGTGTGTATAGAGTATGTGTATTATAATGCCAGCTGGGAATGCATTAGTTTAATTATATAATACATCTAATAGAATAATGCATTATACATGACTTTTGTGTATGTATATGTATTGTATATGCGAATGGTATGATAACACGATATACTCCGTATTTCTACAATGAAATGCATAAATACCATTTGCATAATCTTGTTACGCATTTTCGAAACACATTGGACATTCAAATCCCATTAAATAATACATTAGTAACATTTTCAAGCAATACATAATTATTAATTTGTGGTATGAGTATTTTGATGATTGGAATATTTATTAAAATTATATAATTAGGATGATTTTAGTACGACATGTCCTGTTCAAATCCGGAAAACAAATATATTTTAGGTGTATTTGATTTATGATATTTTGTTGTGGAACGGTCTAATGAAATTCATTGATGTTGTGTGACATACCATCATCGTAATCCTAACTAAAAAGAACACATTATTGTAGATATATTTTTTTAATTTATTATTTTTTTTATAAAGAAGTTGTTAGGATAAAACCGCTAAATATCAAAAAACCTAACCTTTTCAAAAAAAATATATTATAAATGCCATATATAATAGAGTGTCGAGAAATAATGACAAATTTCAGCGATATGCGGATAAGTTGTTAAAGTACAAATCCAGAAAGTAAAAATATATACATTTTTTGACATTGTTTTCCTGTGGCAACATTACTTTTAAATTCAATATCTTCTAATAAATATTGTGAGATTACAAAACATTATAATAATAAAAAAATATTTTTGGGGAAGAAAGATGAAGTTAAAATAATTTTTTTTGTTTTATTTTGTTTATGTTTACCTTTTTTTGTGTATTTTAGCCTTTTTTCTGTCAAAGATAATTTATTGTTATTTATTATTTATTTTTATGTCCAAAAATTTTGAAAATATCGCCAATGAGATTTTAAAATAATGTACTAACGCGACACCTTAACATATATCCTTTTTTTAGTTAAAGCATCGCTTTTGAGATATTTCGATATAAATATTTTTAAACAACTATCTAATGTGATTTTTATATACACTTGTCTAATTGAACCAATAGAATAAAAAAATCGTCAAAAACCAAATTCATAGAAAAAAAATTGTAGAAAACAATTCAATAAATAACCATTCATCAAATCACAACTCATCGGAAATCATTTCATCGAATACCAAATCATCAAAACACAATTCATAAAATAACAATTCATTGAATCACAATTCGTCGAGAAACATTTCATAGAAAACAATTCATAAAAGGACAATTCGTAAAAACATTCCGTCGAAAAACAAATTACTAACAATTGATTATAGAAAAACAAACACAACGCATAATAAACGACCACCTATAAAATGTCACCTTAAAAAATAAAAAAAATGATTTTATTTTAAGTGCATTTTTAAAATATTATTCATATAAATAGCCAATGCTATATATTTGCTATACGATAATTCTTTATAATTTATCGGGTTAATATGTGAGATCTAAAAAAATATTTGGATACCGAATTATATTAACTTATTATATATTATATATTTTATATTATATATGTTCCAATACATTTCTGCAATTTTGGTAATCAAAATTTTGTTACTGTTAAAAGGCGATGTGTTTGTTTGGAAGGTTGTAATTAAACTGATAATTTATTTAATAATTTTCTCGCTTTTATACTCGTGAGAATGACATATTATAAAACAATATAAACTACTCTGATATAAACAAATATCAAGTGTATATTTTCAACAGTTACCTCTGTCTAAACCTGATTCTACAGTGTTTAAACTAATTTAAACTCCTTTGTTATCGGAATTTTCAGTTAGGAATTATTGAGTAGAAGAAATATTCATTTAATTTAAAATAAACTCCATTATTTAAATACATACTAAATGAGCAAATAAAGCAGCATTTGATCAATTTGTATTCTTAGCGTGTTTTTAAAGTTAGTTAATAAAGTAGTAATTTGTTTGCTTAATTCAAGCACAGCAATTTTAGATTGATTTAGAATTGAGATTAATTATAGTGCTATCTATTCTGCGTGCCATGAATTTTAGAGCAAATTTGAAATTCTTTATCTATTCATATAAAGTGCCGATTTTAATTTTCAAAATACTAGATGTTTAAAATGTAAGTTAGTAGGGTGGTCCAAGTAGCTAATGTGTTTCAAAACACAAAATATAATTGTGTTATGATTAAGTATTTTTTTTTAATTGTGATTTGGTAATTAAATAAAAATAAAAATACTTCATTGTATCTTTCCTTAAATTAAAAAATCATTAAACATAAAAACAAAGCATATATAATATATTTTTAAAGATTTAATTACAACATAAACAAAAAATGTTTGTTAATTATTGATTATAACTAAAAAATATAATACATTTTAGTAAAAAATAATAACACAAAATTAGCTTTTAATGATACATTTAATTCTACAAGACATTTTTTGTCTGTGTATTACTGGACCACCCTACGTGAATAACGTTTAACAACATTTTTTATCAAGATTTTTTTCTATGAATTCTCCATAAATCGCTGGTAGAAATCGTTCGCAATGAGTATTTATGTACTGACGCATTTCTTCAGCTTTTTAAGAACACTGAAGTTGAATATTTTTAAAAGGCCGAAATTACATACGACAGTACAGAAATACTCATTGCTATTGATAGCGTATAACAGTAAATAATTATAAATATACATATTTTTCAATATTTATTTTCCTTTTTTAAATAAAAGTTAAAGTTTTTTTAATTTGAGCGTGCATTTAATATTGAAAAAAACAGCAGACGCAATTTAATCTTAATAAATCGGTAACATTTATTTTTATGTTTATTGTTATTCGTCTAAACAATAAAATAAAAAAATAAAAGACAAAAAAAAATGATCATAAATACATTATAATAGTTAAAATATGTTTTATTAAAAAATATTTTCAATTGTCTAATATCTCCATATGGCCTTATTATGAATCTCGCCTCTATCGAAAATATTCTCGATCTCGAAATTATCTAATTCTATATGTCGCTTGTCGAAAAACAATTACGAAATAATTGAAAATCACTCTATTACAAAAGGCAAACACAAAACAATCGTCACTTTAGTTGACGAAATAATGGACAAAATGTCGTAAAATTATAAGTAAAATATATATTTTTTTTAAATAATTATTTTTAATTACTTGATACTTCTATTAATATAAAAATATGGTTTATTTTGCATATAAATAATTTGGTAAACCACAGATATACAAATACGTGACTATTGAAATTTTCGCCAAAGTTCATTCTATCTCACACATTTTGTTATTAGCCTTGAGTTATGACTCCGTTTGGATAAGCGTTTATCATTTGGTACCCCAGTGTACGCGGCGTGACCCGCGATCGTCATCAAAAAATAATACAAGCAAACGAAAAAATATTGTAGTACTCTAAATGCATTAGTATTGAATTACATATTTACACACTGCACGAACTAGTTTCGGCAAAGCCGACGATTAATCGTGCCTTCATAAATTTGTTTTGATACATTTTCAGTGCCTGTTCAATTCTCAAGGAATTAGTACGCACATTCTGTGTAATCCAATATACACAATCAAAAATATCTGTTATCATAAATTTGATGAGAGTATGAATTATATTTATTTTCACAAAAAAAATAAAATATAAACAAAAAAAGGGGAAATATTTAACAGGACAAATGATGAATAAGTAAAATAGACAATATTTATCAATATACACACATTTCTGCAGTCTGACAAAATGTTTTCAAACATTTTGAGAAATTGTCTTAAAATATTTTCTTAGTGTATAGAATTATATATGTATTAGTACATTTTTATGTGAATGTATTAGAATGACCCAGTGAAATTTAAACTTGGATATCGCTGCTTTGGATAGAAAAAACCAAGGATAAGATGAAAATTTCGATTGAATCTATATTAAATTAAATATTTATTATATATAATATAACACTATAAAACAATTGTATTTTAATATAATGAAGTAGTTGGTATGTTTAAAATTACGAAAAAACGAGATTCAACAAAATTTCATAGACAATTTGACAATTTAGCGATAAAGGCGAGATTCATAATAGGGCCACTGATTTTAAAGCCAATGATTTTGCTCCGGCTGACACCTATGCAAATTTCACAATATTAAAGTTCTGAGTGTATTTTTTGTAATATTTATTGATTGTATATTTTCTTATCAGAGGAAATAAAAAATAATAATTGCGAGTATTTTAATCACTATAATAATAATATTTCGTAGATGATTTCAAAAATGTTTTATTAAATGTATAATACCGGACCTCCAAAATAATAAAAGAAATCATAGGAAACCTTTATAGCAACTCTCCAGGTATACAGCTCATCACTCAAGATTATTAAAAACGCACACGCCAGAAAGCGCTATATTTATTGACCAATTACAAATAAATTAGCAATAAATTGCTCAATTTACTAATAAATTATTCATAATCAATTGAAATGCGTACGAGGTACATAAAAAATAGAAAACATATTTATCGACACAAAATTATGAATTCTCTCGAGTAATTATTCTGTCCGTATAAAAAGAACATAATTTCATTTAAAGTATATTTATACAAAAGGTGCGCTCGATGGGTGTGTGTGTGTGTGCTCACCTTTGCTTTTAGGTATATATTTCTCGAAATATGAATATAAATATAAATCGGTACTTTTATTGGCCCATTATAAGTTGTCTAATAGACTCGTTAAAAACGTCTGCGTTCGAAATTGAGCCAATTACCGTTTTCACAGCGGGTGTCTGTGCCTAAATATCGTTTTGATTGGTTAATCGAATAAAAAAGAGCGTTTAATTTGATATCAGCCGAGTTCGCGCGGGTATATTTCTGTGCTTCCATACCACGCACGACAACGCACCGCAGCAACGCGCTCGCGAACGCTAGAACGCATACAAATTAAATTATTTTTGGATCCTAAATCAATTTTTGTTGTATTGGTATGCGTAATTGGTCGCGCTGTGCTCGAAACATTAAACTTGAGAACACAACGGCGCAACGTTGGCGAGCACGCGTATATAAAACGATGTACAAAGACGAGATTGAATAATAACTTTTAAATTAGAAAGATATTTATGTGTGGTTCTTCTGCGATCTTTGAGGCAGGCGCTCGCAAGCGTACGATTAGATAATTAATTAGGCATTTGATGGATTGTGTAATTGCGGATGTTTCGAGTTTTGTATAGCAAGACGAGCGAGAGTCAAGGAAAACAACACTTGAGATTAAATATGGATACGTCATTTTATAGTGTGTGTGTCTGTTTGTTTCTGGATCTGCACTCAAGTCTCTCAATTCTAGCTCATAATTTTCCATTCGCGAAATTCATCATTTTCCTGTCTACCGTGCAAACATATAAAAAACAACGACGCATAGGATTTTTTTCTGAAGCATATAAATACTTCCGTTGAGTTTTCGTTTTTCCACTGAAATACTCATATAACTTAAATATCGTGCCGAAAACATATCCGCCTTTATACGATCTCAAGAGTCTTACATTGCGGGTTTGTGTACCTTATACACACACACACACAAACACAGTGCTTCCCTTAAAAATATAAAACTCACATCGTCTTCTTCTCTTTTGCGTCGGTCTTATAGAAACTTGGTGTGTGTTTTGGAGGCGCACTTGTGTTATGGTGCTGACAGATGAATGTGCGTGTCGCCGCCAAGCAACTTTAATATTTATATGTTTTATATACGAGTTACGAGCCTATAATGTTGTTCTCGACGCTCGACATTTCTCAAACATATTCTTTTATATTACTATATAAATATAATATACTCGTATATATATATAGGATAGAATTCTCGCTCGAGGAGGAAAACGTCCCGCATCCCGAATTGCGCTGTGTGTGCGCTAGTGCTTGCGCACAAAAATGGCTTTAGGCCAAAGTGCTTTTCGTTTAAGAGAACGAGAACGATTTAATGTTGTGGCTTTGGCCAGTATTTGTGAGTATACATCGATGCTCTAGAAGAAATTCTGTGGAATTGCAGTTTTCTCTGCGACTTGGAATTGCTGTCGTTTGGGTTGCATATACGCGAACAGAATTGCCTCAGAAAGTCAAAGAAGTCTAAGAATATTAATAGTGGTTATAAATTTTAATCCAAATATCAAATATCAGTAAAAGTTGAATTATAGTTAAAAAGTCAAATTTAATTTCGCTGTGTATTTTTTATAGAATTACGATATAACTAGGTCTCCAACTCTCCAGTGGGCAATGGAAACACGTCCCTCCAGGATTTTTTTTATTATTTTTTTACATATGGTTATGGGTATATCAATATCTTCATGTATATTGAAATTTTGGCGCTATTTAAATTAAATTAATAAAAAAATTTTTGCTCTCAAATGAAAGTAAATTCCAAGAAACATTCAAACTAATAGAATGGAGAAATATTCAACCAGAAGTGGAATAAGAAGAAACTTTTTTTATTTCCGAATTTTGTAATCCAGAATTTTAAAAACGCGGAATTTTAAAACTAAATTTTGAAAAACAAATTTTTTTTTTTTTTTTTTTTTTTTTTTTTTTTTTTTTTTTTTT
>JAAAKO020028728.1:0-13667 GCA_010015015.2 Bolitophila cinerea
TATGCAGTATATATATATATATATATATATAATATTTTGTTACAGCATAGCTGTCAAACGAATAAGTCCCACAAAATAGTCTTTCAAATTTAAAGTTTATTTTTATTTGAGGACATAAACTGTACCTTCCATATATTACGTAACGCTAAATATCGAATTTTTGCCCCCCTTCCCCCATCGTAACACTGCCGTAACAATAATATGACCCCACTTAAAATTACGTAACAAAACCGTTAATCCCACTCTAAAAAAACAGAAATTTTTAAAACGTAGAATATTTAAAAACGTATTTTTTAAAATTTGTAGTCGTAAAAAATAAAATAAATATTTAACTTGTAATTTTATATGTATAAAATATAAATTATAATTATAACTCCACTTCCTCCGTAACACCTAGTAACGTAGCAAAATTTGAGAACCCCTCCCCTAGAAAGTTACGTAATATGTGGACACGGCCCCTAGTTGGTGTGAGATGAAATTATAAATGATACCATGATATAATAATAGATATTTACCTGGAGCAAATAGCCTAAAAAATGGGAAGATAGAACTCCTAATTTGGAGATGTGTTGAGTTTAAATGTGTGCTTATATATTTTATACAATAATTGCATACAAACTTCATTTTGAAACATTTAATTCAGCCCACCCAAAATTAATGGTAGAACATGTAAAAACCTCGGTAAAAACCTTGTTTCCGCAAGGGATGTCATTTTTTAATTGATGTAATAAAAATGCATATCAATCAAACCAAAAAAAAACAACAAAAAACTCAACTCCTCTTTGAATAAATTAAAAAAATCCATTTAGGGGTCTAGAACGGGTAGTATTTTTATGAACATTACGGTATTAAAAACAGTCCCTGAAGTTATATATAAATAAATAAATATAAATAATACACTTCGTGAAATAATAATAAAATAATATAAATTGCAGATTGCAAGGTTTCCAAAAATAGCATGAAGTTAGCAACGAAACACAGCTCAAAACGACATGACGCTAGTTTTTGGATCGTGGATGATGGAAACGAAATCGTGCATAAATAAAAATGGCCATCAAACTTTTGCACTAGCAATGCGATTTTTCAGTTAAATACTCCTAATTTTGACCTAAAGCATAATTGTTTATACGAGTAGTCGTGCACAAAAACCAATCAACAATTGTTAGGTATTCGAGTGATAAGAAATTTGTCCTCAAAACATCCAGATAGCGTCGATAATTCAGGTAATTAAAATACATTTTATTAGCACCGTGCGTGTGTGACCGTTTCCATGCCGCCCGGCTGATTTTTTTTAAAATCTTTAAATGTTTATGTTTTTAGATCGGTTTAAGTGCTCAAACTAAAAATGAGACGTAAAAGTGAACGAGTTAAACCGGCAACGAGTCCGGAAAAGAATACTCCACGACGACCGGCTCGCCGATCGACTCGAGCCTCTTCACGAACGTCTGAAGCTGGTGACCAGCAGCAACTAACACATACTAGCGACAACGAACCAGAGGAGCGAGAACATCAGTCGGACTCCGAGTGCGATGCAGAGGAACCAGTGGTGAAGACTCGAAAACGACTAAGTCGTGGCGGTGGCACTAAAAGTGCGCCCGAACCGAAAGAGGATAAACCGACCCGTTCGAGACGTAAAATAATTCCTAAAACAGTAGAAATCGAAACGGTTACTGAGGAATTAGAACAAGGTGAGAACGGCAGTCAGATTAAAGAGAAAGGTTCGAATGAAACTGCAACGCAATTGTCAGACAATACAACATCCGGAGCTTTGACGACAGAAGACTCTGTCAATAAAGTGTTTGCAGAAGCTTGTAGTTCCGAATCGCCGACTAAAGTTAACAAGAGTCCTGCAGTGACACCAAAAAAAGACGTAAAGAACAAAAGACGTCGACGAAGAAATCGCAGCACATCCTCCTCGTCATCTGAAACAGAGCCTTCTAGCCAGTCTCAAACGGAATCTGTAAATGAATCTTTACCAGCGTCAGATATTGGTGAAAATTCCACAAAAGTGGTTCCTGAGACCGTTGCTTCCAAGGCCGTGGTTGAAGTTGTCACTGAGCCTGAGCCTGAGGCTGTAGTAGTTTCAGATTCAAATACATCATCAAAGCTAGAAGATAAAATTATAGCTACAGATTCGAATGACACATCTGACAAGAAAGACACTACTGATTCTGTAGAAGTAGCAGAGTCCGAAATAGTAGTCACATCTGCGGCCCCTTTACTAGATGCGGAAAATGCGGAAACAGTGAAACAAACCGATTCTACCTTAGATCAGATAGACAGTTTTAAGCCGATCTCAGAGGAAGTTGTAAACTCTGTTTCAGTATGTTCTTCAGAGTCAGCATCTGGAAATGTTCAAATAACGGCAGTAGAAAGTGTTTCCGAAGCCACTGGAGGAAGTGTTTCCGTAATCACTACAGAAAGTGTTTCCGAAATCACTACAGAAAATGTTTCCGAAATAACTACTAAAAATGTGACTGAAATCACTACAGTAAGTGTTTCTCAAATAATTACAGAAAGCGTATCAGAAATCGCTACAGAAACTGTTTCCAAAATCACTGCAGACACAGTTCCAGATGAAGATGAAGCTAAAAATGTTGTTGATACAAAGGAAATTGAGAAAGATAGTATTGCAGAACATACAGAATCAAGTTCAAAGACACCCATTGATTCAGAGTTACCTTCGGACACATTTCAATGTTCTCGTTCTTCTCGATTCAACAGCCCATCACCGTCAAAAGAACGCAAAAGTAGACGAAGTGTAGAGAAAGTTATCACAGATACAGATGTTGTCCCAGATTCTGATTCAATACAATTGCACATTGAAGTACCGATAGTCGAAGAACTACCAACGCCAACACTCTCGACACAAATTAAGTCAAAATCACCGATTCCGACACGTATAGAAAAATATGTTAAACCTTCGCCAAAACCTTTCATAACATCCCGAAAGTCAAGGGCTGAAAAGACGCCTGAACGTGTCGAAGAAACCACTACAACATCAGATAATGAATCGAACAGTGATACCCGTCGATCAAAGAGTTCGAAAGAGAATAAAGAAAAAAAGATAAAAAACCACGACGAAAAGGAATTAGGCCACAAGAAAAACAAACCACTGCGCAAACGAAAGTGGTTGTCGCAGAAGAGCTCCGAACCGAAACCACAAATACTGGCAATTTCAACCGAGTCGTTGAAGAATTTAATTTCGGACGTGAAACCAGTGCCGCTCAGTGATGTACACTTAGAGTCTTCACCAGAACCAGAAACGCCGGTCGAGGTAGAGCCAAAAAGAAGATCGACAGGAGATCGCGAACGTCGTCGACTAGAGCAACGTGACGATGAAATTATTACAAAAACTATTGTGAACGATGAGAGAACGATAGAAGAAAAAACGCCTGTTAATGTTGCTTCTAATACAATTCGGAAAGTATTGATTGTTGGAGAAGTGCCAACAGTAACAGCAGCGGCTGTTGTCCAGAGGCCTCCCAGTCCACCAAAGTTTAGCTCATGTAACATTCTGTATATTACAAATTTGGTTCGTCCGTTTACGGTTCTGCAACTTAAGGGATTGTTGGCCAGAACAGGAAAAATTGTTGAGAATGGTTTCTGGATCGATAAGATAAAGTCGAAATGTTTTGTGCGATATGAGACTGAGGAGTAAGTTTTTTGTGTATTTGTTTTTATATTGCATTTGAGCTGACATATATTTTTTTATTGATTTTAGTGAGGCAGTGGAGACTAGACATGCATTGCACGGTGTACGATGGCCAACCTCAAATCCAAAGTGTTTGAACGTCGATTTTGGATCAGCCATGTCCATGGAGAATGCCATTAAATCTACAAACGTAGATACTACCATGGCTGAGGTACGCGAAGAACGAGTCTCTGGGGGATGGAATAGGTTCGATGCAGAAGGGAAGAAGGTAAATCGCAATTGAAATATATTTTTCTGGCCGTCAAATAATCATTTTGGTTCTCTTTTGTTTAGGATATCCAAGTTAACCGACCAGTACGTGAATGGGATCTTGGCAAAAAGGAAGATGACAGCATCCGGGACGTGGATCACAACCGTGGCGCAGGAAAGGAGGATGCAGCACGTGCGGGCAGGGACCGGGAGGTGGAGCGCAACGAGAGACGAAAACGTTCGGCCGAACGTACTCGTAGAAGTTTATCAGGATCACCAAGTAAATTATTTTTATATCAAAAATTAAATCTGATTTGTATTAATTGTTGTATCTTTATTTAGCACGCAAAACCTTAAAGAAGGAGAACGATCCCCCCATTCGACTTCTCGACGATTTGTTCCGCAAGACAAAGACAACGCCATGTGTTTATTGGTTGCCTTTGACCTCTGAGCAGGTTTGTCATTGTATTAATTTAAATGTGTCCGGTTGGCTAAAAGTATTTTCTGTAGATTGCCATTCGAGGAGAGCAACTTCAAAAAAATATGATTGAACACAAGCGTCGCATTGAGTCAAATGCTCAAAAGGAACGCGAGCGTGGACGTGTCGGTGGTGGTGACAGGGCTCGCCCAAATCGCTCAAATGACCGAAACAGAGATCGTCGACAGGAAAACTCTCGTAACAGAGGCGATGGGGATCGCGATCGTCGCCGATTTTAAACGAAAACTAAGCTCGAAGCTTAAAGTAAACTTTCAAAGAAGACAAAAACCATTCAACAACAAAAAATGGATTAAAGGAAATAAGAAGAAAACAATTAAAGAAGATAAAACCAACGACCAGGTTCAAAGAAGACAACATGTGACACACGTCTTGAAATGAGGGTCTGTGGATTGATTATTTTTTTAGATTTTGGTTTATTTTTTGGTTTTTGTCACGAACTTAATCGTACACTTACAACAAAAAAGACGATCGCGATAAATTAATATTTTTTTGCACGTATTTTAAACTCTGTTAATTATGTTTTTCAAATTTTTTGTTTTTATTAATTATATATAACTTATATACAAATCCCTTAAGCGTTAATCGTTTTCTTCGACGCTATAAATTCCTTTGATTCAATTTTCTTTTTTTCTTCAAAATTATTCTTGTACTGCATTGCTTTTACGCAGAATCTTTGCGGGCCTCACTTGAACTTGAAAACATAAATATTATTAGGTATTTTTTATCTCTAGCATCTAGAAAAACACACAGAACCACAATTAAACTTTTTTAAATAATAATAATAATAATAATACATTTTTAGCCGTTTGTTATTGCTCGCGCGTGTACGTTTGTTATGCTCGCGTGTTTTTGCAGTGACAAAACAAAACAGAATATAATGCAAAATGCTTTGGCGAGAATATGGTATGTTTAAAACTTCGATTTATGTTATTTTATCAGAAGCTGAAAACTTCCTTCCTACAAACATACACACACACCTGGGGATCCGGTCAAAATCTTGTGAGCGACACCACACCAATATCGGCCAGAGTACAATCTACGCGCGCGCGTTTCTTTCATTTAAAATTGATTGTCTTCAATATTCATCGATATTTTATTTGTCATGCAAAAAGTGTTTCTATAACAGCGACTTTAAAAATAAATATGGGTTGTGAAAGGCAATTACGACAGGAATTTCAACAGTTGGAGACATGCAGATCGATTATTTAAAGTGGGCTATAGCAAAGCCAAGATCCTGCTAAAAACTTCACATATTTTGCCATGAAACCAATAAATTGCACTAAACTGTGAACCATCATACAAATAGAAAAACAATCATAACTCGTTTTATCATGAACAATTAATAAAATGTGTAGCGGTTCGTCGGTCAACAACTCGCGACAAGTTAATATTTAAATATTATATTATAATTATAACATAAAAAATCCGAAAATGTGCGTAAACATCTATAATTGTATGCAGATAAAAATTGAATTTCAAATAAATAATTAAACATAATTTGTGGTTTTTTATTGGGCGGACGGATTAAATATATAAAACAATTATTGTTACCAACAAAAATATAGTACCCGTTAAAAGTAATTTTCACCAAAAAAGGTATACCAAACAATGATGATGAACTATGATTCTATTCTTGATTGTCATTGTGTCTGGGTCACCTATTTGGAACGCAAAAAACATGTTTTATTAATTTATTTATATTTTTTAAAGTATGTCGTAAACTGAATATTTAATTTTGAGTTAATCGAATTTGTATATGCAAACTCTCCGCCTAATTGCATGTCCTATTTAATATTAAATAAGTTAATGGCTTTATAAATCCATACCATTGGCGAGAAGATATACTTGCCACACTGCACTATTTACCGATAATTAATTTAATTTAAAAAATGACCATATTTATTAAATTTAAAAAAGCGTTCTTTTTAAAAAAATATTGTGCCCAAAAGATGCACATTTAAAGTTGTTCAAATTCGTATGTATTTTATTTATGATATTTGATTTTGAGCATATTTTGTGCGTCAACTGCAATTTTTTTTTTAATGTTTTCATTTTTTTATGACTAATCAAACATACTTAATTTAGATAAGGAAGCCAATTCAAAATAGGTATCAATTGTCTTTACTTTTTGATTATGAAGTTATATGGTTTGGAAAATTAACGGTTCATATTTCAACGTACAATATCTCTAGTACCTCCGCTATTGTTCAAACGAAAATTAATGAAAAATGTTCTCAAATTATATAGAAAAACTAGTTTTAATTATAATTAACATTTAACCTTTGTTTTTAAAACATGTTGTTAAAAGGTTGAAAGACTAAACTTAAGGTACGAAATTCTAAATAAAGATATTTTAAAGAGTAAATAAATATAAAAATAAACAAACACCTTGAAGAATTATTAACTTTATTAATTATTTTTGTATTGTTTACAACCGTACTTTCTTAAAACTATTTCGAATATATATTTATCTATTTATTTATATATTTAGCTCAAGTGAACTGGCATAGTATATTTAAAATTAGAGGTTAATGTAATTAATACACTCTCATATATACTCTCACATTTACTGAAAAAATATTGATCGTTTTATTACCAAGCTTGTTTTTTTATACAAAAAAATGACAATATTAAGTAATTTCCACAAGCAAATTCACTTACAACAAATATGGTATGTTAGTGATCGAGATCAACATGAATTTGCATTGGAATCTATCCCAAATACTGGCTATTTATAAAGACAAATATATGCGCACGCATTAATTTATAATAAGCATAGGCATTAGCCAAGTGCAGGACAAATCTTTTAATCCAACTTGTATGGGATATGTATCACACTTTAATGAAATTACGATTAATACATTTAAAGATTATCAATATAAAATAAAATAGAAAAAACAATCCGAAGCTTACGATCCGGATCTCAATTAAGACAAATGATTTATAACATACATATTTTTAATATTTAATATATATTTTTTTAAATGAATTGATTCAAAAAGATGTTTTTAAAAGTGAATTACTGAATTCTGTTGCCATATTCTGTAGTCTATACAATTCTATGTTCGTTGTACAATTATTGGAGATTGTGTCTTTTAACTGTTTGAGCAACGGAACGGCACGCATTTCTACGTATGGAAGCTGTGTGCACGCAACGAGCTAGGAAAGGGCTAAAGCAACAGACACCTCGACTGGGACTTGAACCCAGAACCGTTCGAATTTCATTGAACCATTCTTCCAATTAAATTATCGAGGTTTGAGCACTTTCCCCACTCGATGTTGGTGTACAATGCAACGCACAAAGAGAACGCCGTGCCGTTTCGTGTCTCCAATAAATAGAATAAAAATTTTGTTGTTTATATTTCATATATCGCAAATTCTGATGATGCTACAAAAAAATCTATAGTATATTGTGTGTGTGATTAATTAGCTTAAATATATTGTTTTTATAAAACTAAAAATAATAATTATAAATTAAAATATTAGATGAGGGTACAGTCAACGAAATGGTTCTCACACAGCCCCAGCACTAAGGCAGCGGGTCTGTCCATTTGGTCAAGTGTACCTATTACTGTTCGGTGGTCGGAAGCAAGTACAAAAATTGTTTGTATTAGAAGATAATACAGAAAACATGAGTAAATGAAATAAAAAATTAGTGTCGCTTTCGACCACCGACAGGGGCGAAATTCTGCTGCTGTCGATTGGTGTGATTTAAAGATATCATAATACAAGTATGTTTGTGTGTTTTTTCTCACTAAAAAAACTATCTCGTTTTCGGTACGAGAGAGAAGAGAATGAAAAATAATTAAAAATATAAACACAATTCACCAATCAACCAAACACAAAGGTTTGGCAGGGTTTTCTTGATACACGCACTCACACAAAGTAGGTGTGCACCAAGAAATCAAAGCGGTGTTCATAAGTGTCCAGAGCTGTGACACACAATTCATGTGGATATCACAACGCATTCGTACAAATGAATGCACAATGCACACATATAACGCTTCTAAATAAGGGATGAAATGCAGCAGCAGAGTTCGCCGGCATCGTGTACACTCGTGTCACACAAATTCTCACATCGCAACTCTCACCTGCTCTTGTGCGACACAGTGTACCGTAGACAACTGTTCGATAAGTATAAGTAAATATTTGCACCAACAATATTCATATGATTTTACATTTTTCTTAGTGATTCTAATTAGGGTTGTGTTTTTCGTGTGCCAGATATTAATATTTTGGAAACTAGAGTTTCGCATAAAATACCTAGAATTTTCTGGGTGATTTTTGTATGTTAGTTTTATGTTTTGTCTGTTTGTTTATATATTAAACAGGCATGATTCTGCAAGTGTTTTTATATAGTTGAAAAGAGTATTCCCTTACGCCTGTGACACGCTTTTACCATCCAAAGTCGCAATCTATGCAGCGGCCAGGTTCGGATTGAGAAGGAAAGGATTCGATTAGTAGTCGTTGCTCTCGTCTTCCATGGCAAAATCGCTGCCAAAACCAGAATCAGCACCATTGCAAGCACTGAAAAAAAGAGAGAAAAAATGATTTAAATTTTTGAGTCCGCAAACTCAAATCAAAATAAAAAGACGCAATACATGTTTTTGTTTTTATTTTCTTGGTTTGCGTATACAAATTAGCCCAGCCTCTATTTATAGATTGGCGGCTGATGGCTAATATGTTGTTGTATACACAGACGCACTCTCGTATAATGTTATTGTTAAATAACAGTGACATATATACGACACTTGTATTGCTATACATTTTCTTGTAAGTATGTGTAAGTGTGTGCATGACGCAGTGGAAAATTACTGCGTACAAGGTGTTTTAGACCTGGTGCATTGAATGCTACCGACGCCAAAGCGACGCCATAGTTTATTTGATGCGGTGTCAAAATTCGTAAATTTAAATGAAATTTTAAAAATTGATACTGTATTTATTTCGAAAAAGAAAGTCTTGAAAATATCACATGACAGCATCTTCCGAGAAAACTAAATCGATAATCTATTTGTGACAAAAATTGCGCTTAATTTTAGCAAAATATGATTCACTTTTATTATCATGTTTATAAGCCTAGCTCTTCGAGACCCAGCGACTTATACTGCACATACACATACAAATTATTGTTAAAGATAAAAAATACTTACTTAATAGCCCTGCACGTGAAGAACACGATGCGCTTCAACTTTTTGTTGTAGAAGAAATAGTTGAAGGACCACAAGCAGCCCGGCTCGCCATACGGATCCGAGTTTAGATCGGGATTGTAGCTGTAAATGTCACAATCGGCCAGACTCATCTCATCATCAACGGCCGACCAGAGTGCGGCACGTAGACTCTGGTACTGATCACCAGCAATTGCGGAGAGATTAGCGTGTACCGAATTCATGACCCACTGCAGAGATGGCTCCTTGCTGAACTCGTGACTCTAAAACAAATAGGAATATCATGGTTTATGTTCGGTTTTACGGTCGGCAGAAGGTCACGCCTTCACCCGCCCCGGACAGGTTTCATTATATATATAATTTTCAATTATTGTTGATATTGTCAGAGATAACCTTGAAAGTTCACACCGACGATAAAACACTCACCTTGGCATCAGAGAAATCGTAGTCCGGCTCAAAAGCAGCGTTCAGCGTTGCAATCAGGTAGAACAGTGTCTTTCGTGATATGGTGTCACAGAGGATGACACCTTCATCGCCTGAGTAACTGCCATGTCCCATACTTGGCGACAGATCCATTAGGGTCTGCGGCGGCGAAAGAGCCTGTAGATCATGCGGACCGACACCACTCAACTCCGCTGTGAAGCGCTTGTACAGTGCTTTATCGGCACCGGCCATTTTGCAAGAGTAGCTCTCAATACGGCCGAAAATTGTGCTGTCACCATTTTTGATGGACAGGGCATTGTTAATGGCCTCAAATCGTGAGCTTTCCAAAAGTTTCATGTTTATGCTGTGTATTTATTTTGTATATGTATTAATGTTGTTTGCTTCTGCGGGAGCCTTCCTTTATTTTTTTACTTTATATTTAAATATTTACTAAATAATTGTATGGTGCTTTTTTAACGTAAATCTCGCTTAACTTTTATGATTATCGAACAATTTCTGTGTAACGATGCGTTTGGGATGATGATGACTTATAAGATAATTAAATATATATTTATTTTTTGGATATTAATAAATATATACTCTTTAGTTGATACTTTGCTGCTGGGAAGCACTGAATAAGGTGTTATACCAGGCGGGGGCGGCGACGTTAGGTAAGCAACAAATTTGTGTGTTCATGGATGACGACGTTGTTATCTGTTTAAGACCGCTGCTGCTGATGGTAGAGCTTCCGATTCTAAACATTGTGGCTGGATGTATGGCAGAGCGCTTCTTTATAGCTATGTGAATGAAATTATCGTTTTGGAGTTTATTGTCTCTGATCTTTGCGCACATTACACGGAAACACGGAACAGCTGATGAGACGGTTGCGTCTTTGTCTATATTTAAATAATATATTTTGTAAGTCCACAAATGTTCTTGTACACTTGTAATTTTTGATGCGATACAAACACCGTTATCTCACTTTTGAGTTTTTTTGTTATTTGTATTGTTGATTCACTCAAAATATATACACGCACACAATGATGCGATGTATATATATATATATATATAAACTCACTCACGCACACTATTATATATTACACAAAATGGGGCTTTGCGCGCTTATTGAAAAACACGCAATTCTTTTCGTTTATTTCGGATAGCGTTTTACGCTGGGCTACAAGTGTTCAGAAGACATCTTTTTGTCAATCATTATAAACGGGTTCACGGATAGCGGTGCACTCTTGAACAATGAAAAAACGATCGGCGACTGGAAATCCAGTTTACACTTTATAATGCGGTGACGCGAGTCAATGGGGTACAGGGAGCTCTGCTAATAAGGATTGTACAATTTGAACGGTTTCCAATTAGCCTTGTGTATGCGATGCGATGCAATTCAGAAATCAAATGCTTAGAAGTCACCTTGTGTGTGTGTTTTCTATTTATTTATGCGACGAACGACTCACTCAAAATGGCTGCAAAAACTTTGTGTGTGTTTTCTTTCTTCAAAAATAGATATTGCGCCTAGCTGATGACTGAAAACATCCGCTTATTGTAACCATAGCGGTTTCATTTAATTACACCGCAGCGGACGGCAAATGTTTTCAGCGCGACCCAGAGCTAGCTATAGCGATTTTGCTGTGCATTTCTGGTGTTGCTGCTAGTATACGATAGATGGTGCCAATGTAACAAGATCGCGGCGATATCAAAATTGTCCGAATATGTAGTAAAGGCGCAATATTTGAAAACAGAAAGAAAAACTCCATTCTTCGTAGGAAGATATTTTCGCCGAATCAAACGACAACGCAGATCGTTCACCTAAAAATAGTACGGAACACGGAAAATATGTTCAGTAGTCACACGTTCGCAGTTGACTTTAAATCGCTAATTCGCTACTGTGCGCACGACTTTAGTAATAAGTAGTTATATATAATCTTTCGACTTTAAAAAACTCTATTTAAAAAAAAGAAAACTAACTCGTTTTTTGCCCGGTCGAAATAATAAATTATAAATCCTGCGCGCGTGCCAGAGACTGCACCAGAGCATCGTTAAACAAGTGCTAAGTGTATTTATTTAGTGGGTTTTTAAGTGCGTGTATCTATTTTTAGCCGTAAAGTAAATATTTTTTCGCAACCGGTGCGTGCGCATGCGTTCGATCGCTAAAATGTACACAAATCACGTAATGAGTTTGTTCAACCGATCGCAGGCGCCGCCATCGTCGGCCACGGATTTCGCGATGATTTGTGAATGTTAGCGTACGCTGTATTAATCGACGAGTTATAAAGATACATTTTGGGAATTTGCTCTAGGAAATTATTTGTTTACGGATTGCAATTATCGATTGATAAATCGATCCCAATTTGTAGTGTGAGTCGATTTAATTATTTTAAATTTTAATATTAATTCTTTATCTTATTAAATAATAAATATATATTTAAATATATTATATTATTCTTTATAAACATACATAATATTATTATTACTTTAATTGCACCATAAAGCTGTGTGTACTTTATTAATGATGAGTTTTATAAATTAAATTTTAATAAAATAAGAATAATAATCTACATCGTCCATTAACTACTATATAATTTACATATTTAGCATAAAATATGAAAGTACATGGAAGACCTAGTAAAACGAAAACATGTATATAGTATTATGTTTTATCTTCGTTGACACTCTAAAAATAAATACAAGATCAAAAACAAGAGTTACACAAAACTGAGAAATATGTGCAACATGCATCTGGTGAATGCGATGCACAAACACAAATTTATCAGTGCAATATTATATCTAACGAGAGAAGAGACAGAGACAGAGAGATAAAGTGAGTAGCAATTAAAAGGAGAGTGAAATTTAAAGTTCACCGATAAAACATTTATTTGCACATTAAGAATAAATGATCGTAAAGTAGTTGATCCTAATGTAATTGGTCGTAAAGTAGTGAACATCTCTATGAAAATAGGAAGTCAACTTTGATGTGCCACAACATTTTTTAGAAAATCAGGGGTGGCAACCTGCAAGTCAAAATTTCATAAGTCAATTTTTATTCCTTTTCAGAAATTGGCTTTTTTTGAGAATTCAAAACATGTCTAGTTCAGAATTGTGCCTTTTTAATTGCTTTATACAACGTATTCTATATTTAAACAATACATTGATTTTATAACGAGTTATGATCAAAAAAGCTATGGCTGGCATCCTGCTAAATCGGTTTTAGATATTTTTGAAAATATGCAGAACACTTTGCATGAATTCAAAAGATTTCTATATTATGATTTAAGATTTTTACCTGCTTTTTTCAACGTATGCGGGTTATGATTAAATTAGCTAAGGGGTGGCAACCTGCAAGCCTATCTCCTACATATTTTTTATATTTTATTTTTTATCGTGCAAACGAGTTTATGTGCCACGTTTTAGCTGGATCAGATAAGAAAGTTTATATAAACGTTTAGATTTATCGCAAAAAAAAGTTTTACTGCGTATCGGTTCATCGCTTTTTTGTTTTGCCAATTATAATAAATCGACGTCATATCCTTCCGTCGCTCACCCTATAAAATGAGAGAAGTTGAATAGGAAGGTAGGAATTTACATATCGGCATTTTTATATTTTCTGTACCAAATTTACATAAATATACATGCAATTTACATCGCTTGGCTTTTTTATAAAACATTT
>JAAAKO020028739.1:0-13665 GCA_010015015.2 Bolitophila cinerea
TCATTTTTATATACTTTTATTTGTTATTCAATTTATATTATTTTATATCTTTGAAGATAAGACATTATTTATAAATTTTATGGATTTAAGCTACAATTATTTGGCCGTTATATGAGTTTTTAACGAATTTTAATCGGCCGCCCCTTAAATATGCTCCTAACAAATTAAAAAATGTAGATTTTTTTCTGAATTTAAAATTTATGTTTAACCTTCGTCCACAAGGGTTAAAGATTTCTATATAAAAAACAAAGAATTTTCTGACTTTGTAGCTTTTATTTAATTATAGGACTATACTTATTACTCCCCTATCCTTAATATTATATATAAAAAGGTTAATTCGAGAAAGGGAAAAAAAAGGACAAAATTTGAAGCGGAAACGTTTAAAAAAAAATTAAAAACGCAAAAATGTTCAGTTTAGTTCTCTGATCACTATGCACATATTTTTTATGATGGTCAAATATCCATCTCTTTTTTAAGGGGGGCTTTTAATTTGTATAAAAAAAGTTTATTTCACAAAATAAAAAAATAAATAGGATCGTTTTTTTTAAATAATTGCATAATTTGGTTTTACTTCTAAATTATTATTTTTTGGGAATAAGGGTGGGAGATAAGAGGGTTAAAAGAATCGCAAACGGAAAATTTCGGGGTAAAATCTAATGATGCAGTTATTAAGAATTTGTAAACAAATTTAAAACACCCTCCAATATGTACTTTGTGATAAAGAAGCAAAACTAAATATTTTGGCGTTTTTCTGCACTAAATCTCTAAAAATAACAATTAATATATATATTTGTTTTATTTTTTAAAAGTTAAATGATATTCTTGTTTTTTGCTAGTCTTAATATCAAAAAACAAGCAATCCACTACTTTCTTTCGCGATTTTATATTGGCGCTTCGTGCCGTTTTTACTATAAAAACAAAAAGTCAATCAACATACAACATGGTTAACCATTATTTTATGCAGAAAATACTTTGGCTGACATTACCGATCAATTCATAAAGAGGTGGCGACAGTGACATTGCTTCGTCAGAGAGTTGGCTCACAATTCATATAGTGATGGCACTTATTTCATATCTGTGTTGGGCAGATTTGTTAGTGGCGCTTGCAGCCACATACCTATGATCCGGAGCCAGAAGCCGTGGGTTTGATTCTCGACAGCGGTATAAGGTTTTATCTATCGAGTGTTTTTCAAATATACACTTTAAATCAGTAGGTTCATCTTGCTATAAATAACGTTCTGAAATGGTTATGCGTTTTCAGACAGATTTAGATTTAGATTTAGTTGATGTTACCAGTTCGTTGACGAAATATAATAGAAATAAAGATCGTTGTACATAGATATATCTCAAAAAATATGTATATTTGCCTTGTAAAATCGGTTAGAGTCGCTTTCAAGGCAAATTACGACTCCTAACAATCGGGGATGTGTTGCGAGTGCTTGAACAAAATAAGCTTCAAGACTGAACATACGACAGCATAACATATTAACCATGATCTTACCAATCGCGTGAACCCGTAAAATGGTCGCGTGTCTGGTGTACGATATCGTTACACGGCCCCTATATCTCTTATAGGAATGGAATATATATATAAAAGATGAAATACAATAACAACCTACAAAATTGTACTGTAATTTATTGTTTCTAACTGTGCTAAATATGTATTTTAAAATTATGTTGTTTTCTAAATAAAATAAAAATAGGACTTTTATTTTATAGTTTTATATATATTTATTTTTACTAACAATTTCGTTTGTTATACGAATAGATAAAACAAGTGTGTATGTGATTTCTAAATTCCGGTCATAAATCGCCTCTTTCCTGCCATTATAAGCATGATGAGGTTATAAAACCTTAAATAACATCGTCCCTCATATCTTGGCATCTGGCCAATACATTGATATGATTTAGTGAACTCTGTCGTTTCTTTAAAGGTTTTGCATTAATGACAACTTGTGAGATCGTTTATTGTTCCTGTTCCTGGTAAATATTTCCATTCAAAGCCACCCAAAGCACAAACAACTGTATCATGTCATACATGCAAAACTAGGATAGCTGATTATTTTGATAACTCTTTCGGATGCGACAAATGTTCCGAATGGTTTCACCCAGTTGCCAAAGACAAATAAAAGTATCCATGATATTGCAGCAAATGCACAAATGCAACAACATCAACGACGAATGGAAATTGAAAATACTAATGTTATTTTTGCCAGGTTTACCGTTGATGAAAACATGGCCTACCTTTCAACACAACTTGCCAAGCTCTCTGTCCAATTTTCTTCATTCAAACAAAATTGTTATTGGAATTGAGTCGCGCTTGATAGACATGGAAAAACGCATGACAAAAGTGTCTGCTGAATTTAAAAATGCCTTTAATTCAAAATTAGCTGCAATGGAGCGTTCTATTTTACAAACATGCTCGCAAAATATATACTAACATGTAAAGATGAGAATAAAACACTTGCTGCAATCATAAATAAGCAGGTAGTGGTGATGGATTTAAAGAATGCTTGCAGGCATGCTGGTCTTAGCAATTATCCCAAGACTAAGCGTGCTCTTTATCAACTATCCGAACAGGTTGAAAGGCTTGAGCGTGAGAAGCGCCAGTACAACATCTTTATTGAAGGCTTTCCCAAATGTAATCATACCGAAGATCTTGGCCATGTTATTTTTCGTATGGCTGATTCTATGGGTAAAACAATAGCTGACTTCGAGTGTGCGAGGTTTGTTAAACACGCTGTTAATGTCAATGTCAATCACAGCGCTTATTGCATATACTGGTAAGGTCAGTAATGCGCAACTATATTTGCAGGAATCTGCTCTAGTCCCATGTCATACCTGATCTCGAGATTGCTACTCGTGTCTACCTAAACGACCACCTAAAATCTGCTAGATCTGCTCTACTTAAACCATGTTCATCCCTTATGCGTTAAATAGTTATCAAGCAGTACTACTCTCGGAATGGTGTAATCTACTGAAATATGAAATATTGAAATATTGAAATATTGAAATCTTACCTAGTTCATCTGAAAGAGTTCAATAAAAATATATTTAAGCGAACTACTGAAGAAAAATAGAATGTGAATGTTTTTCTAAAATTCACATTATAATTAATGATCATAAAAAATAAAAACGGCAATATATTTTTTTTCGGAAGCACCACATTGGCAATTTCAATGAATTTTGATCCAGTTGACGTTCCAATTCGCAATGTTCGATCTTCAGCAAATGGTGGCATTGTTGTTAAGTGCTCTTCGTCTGATGCAAAAGAGCATCTAACAATGTAGCGTTGTCAAAACTAGGCAATGAATATGATGTTATAATCCCCGCCAAACGTATGCTAAAGGCGAGGAATATGAACATATCTACAGTGTACGATCCCGAAGCAGCCGTGAGTTTGATTAAACAACTAAACAGTGTCATATATGTGCTTCGTTTATAAAACCTTTAATATCCTCCGTTGTTTCAATTGTTCGAAGTACCATCATTTGGCAAAAGAGTGCACATCTTTATCGTATTGTCCTCGATGTGCTGGTTCGTATTTGGTGTCCGCTTGCAAATCTGATTTTGTGTTCACTGTAAAGAAGCTTTAGTAGATTTACATCTAAGTTAAGACTCTGCACATTCTGTATTACATTGAGACGTCTCCAAGCGTAAAACGATACGATATGGCGCTACTATTATGGAACAGATTAGCAATTCTACAACACGGAGTATCCAGATCGTCTATCGTCAACCACCTTGCATGACCACTACTATTGACTGCTTCACCTATTTCAAGTGTGATACCTACCAAGATGCTTGTGATGCCTCCGATAGAATACTGACTATGATCATTTATGATTCGTCCTCGAAACCTGATCGTCAATCTGTGATTCCTGACCAATCTAGATCCATTGTCGTCTATGTTATTTATTTACTATCAAAATGTACGAGGTCTAAGAACGAAAACCAAGGAGTTGCTTCTGTCGAGCTCGTCGTGCAATTATGATATGAGAGGCGAACGCCAGGCGATCGCCTGTCAAATTTGCGTGCTTACTACCAAAATAGCAAGCGTTCGCACTTGCATACTTCCACTGCAGATATACAATATAGCGTTCAGAGAAAGGCGGGTAAATTAAAATTAGTATTAAACAAAGGTTACAACTCGGCCGATCTGACAAACAGTCGTCCTCGAGCCTAGATAGATTAACTATGCCTTATGGGCCACACTTATGCCTGCATTTTATCAAAAACAAATTGTCCCGAACTGTCAATGGGCGAAGCGTATGGGGAATCACTACGCTGAATGACGCAATATTTCAGCAACTCATCGATCATTTTCTGAACCACATTCTTTTCATGCACAGACAAACGACGGGGGGTACAATGAAAAGGCATATCAGATGTAAGACGAATTTGCATTACATTAACAGAAGGAGGCGAAGAGATTCGATCAGAAACGGTTAAACACGGAGCATAAACACGGTGTAATATTCCTCCCGAGCGGCTGGGAGAATATTTTATTCGCGACTCTGAAAATTTAATGAATCACTATAAGACTTTCACTTTTTTATCTTTGTTTTTAAATAAAATGAACGCGCGTATACATTTCATTTGAGGACCGTCCTCTTTTAGATTTAAAATACCACTGAGGTTTGAAGCCGAGAGCTGCCTCCCTTCAAACATCCGAAAACATTTCAAAATAATACCTTCTCTTCAATCTAATAAAAGCAATCACTATTCTCACAAATCGCTGAAGACGAAAATCAATGGAAGATAGTTCAGCCCTTAATCTTGTTTACGCGCCACTTGATACACAAAGCATGCTTGATACGCAAAGCTTTCTTCGTATATGATCTCGTGTTGTCGCGCGTTTCTCCTTTTCTTCTTACGCATGTGCTATATGCATTATCTTAAAGGATAAAACAGATGTCTTTTAATTTATGCATTTTGCTTGGGTCGCTTGCATATCGTTTTGAATATACATATTACTAGTGCGACCCGTGCTCGTAAAAATGGTAATAAAATAGAAATGCCTGAGTGATAACTTATGCATTTAGTTTGTTCGAAAAACATAAAATGTATTCTCAGAAATATACAATCTCGAAGAGTAAATGTGGTATCACTCTGCCGATAGCCACATGGAAGAATTACAACAGTAATTCGAGAATGGTAAGATCAATGCGCAACGGAACAGTTTTGAAACCCATAAATAAAGGTTTTTTATGTTAAACAAAATGTGCATACAAAATGTGTGCACATGTTTTTTTTTGTGTATTAACAATCTGTGTATATAATAAATTATATACTATATAAAATAAGGGAAAGCATGGTCTGGTTGTGTCCTCGGCACAACACACGCCCCTCCCTAATTTAAGATTTTTACGCATTTTTACTTTCCGTGTAGGCATAGTAAAAGGTGAAAAAATCAAGAAAATGATTAATAAGAAAAGTAACTTTGGATTGCTTTCGTCTATTTTTACGTTCTTTTACATATCGTGATATTGACTTAAAATACAAAAGAAAAATATATAAAATATTAAAGTTATAATTTGTTAATAAACAGATTTTTTTTTAAGATTTACACTTATTTATAATATAATTAAAAGTCAAACAAAAATGACATATTCTTGCAGAAATATACTCCAATAGAAGAAAACATTAAATCAAAATTTCTTAATTATATCTCATCATTTGGTAATAAAAATAATACCCTAGGCATTAATAAATTTCCGTGTCTATATTTATTTTTATAAAAGGTAGCTTCTACTTTAGTATCTATACTAACAAAAAATACAAATACCCTAATTGCTTTAGTGATCTGGTAGTTGTTGTAGTGTTGTTGTAGGGTATGATTTCGGATGATTGTCAGGTGATTGTGGCGAAATCCGGTGAAAAGGCCCTGCTAATTGCTAATTCCGAATGGTGGTACAGATTGATGGTTCAATAGTCTCTCAGGTATAATCTTTAATGATGTTGTTCCCCGACGAGGACATAGTATAGGGGATCTCGGTTGTTTTCCAGGTAATTATTTACGGTTCCTGTTGCTGTTCGTGGTCTCTTCAGTAGGTGTTTCATTGTGCGTGCTTGTTGTTATTGCTTTATATAGATGATTGACATATTTCATAAAACATCCTGGTAATTCTTTTTATCCTTGGAAGATCGGTGCAACGGTGTCTTCTATGTTTTCGAATTAACTAGGTTAAAACGGGAATCGCTTTTGTATCTTGTTCAAGGCCTTTTGACTTGGCGGCTTGCGTAACAGATATACGTAGAAGAACATTATGTTGTCTTTCTCCTTGAATTTGGTTATCCAAAATTTGGTAAATGCGTTCTGTTTCTTACTCGCAACCTTTTGACTTGGCGCTTGCGTAACATATAAACGTTAAAGATCATAATCTTGTTTTTCTCCTTGAATTTGGTTATCCAAAATTTGGTAAATGCGTTCTGTTTCTTACTCGCGACCTTTTGACTTGGCGCTTGCGTAACATATAAACGTTAAAGATCATAATCTTGTTTTTCTCCTTGAATTTGGCTATCCAAAACTCAGTAAAATGCCTTCTGTTTCTTATTCGCGGCCTTTTGACTTGGCGTGTTGCGTAACAGATTGGCGTATAGTATTCGTCGGACGTCTCTGCAGCTTTGAGTTGTCTTTTGACTGCTAACCAAATCCTCTTCTGGATTGAACGGAAATGTATTGCTGCTAAAATTGTAGGGACCAATTGCCTTCGCTTCTTCCTTTTATTCCTGCGTGCTTTGTTCTTGCATCCTACCTTTCCCGACTTCCTCCTTGACATCCTCGAATCCTCGAATCCATCCTCATTCCAGTCCCCATTTCTCGATCACACTTATATTTTTGTTATATTCCTATATATCTAAATTATTTTTCAACCGTGTTTTAGTGTTTGTGTTGTTTGTGAGAGTTTTTCGTGTAGAGGTGTGTAATTGTGTTTGTGTATTTGGGTTTTCTTTTTTTTTTTACAACCATCTTTTCTTATCAATGTAAACTCCTAAAAATATATGTAATTACCAAACTAAAACGGAAAATGTATTAATGCATGTTTTAAAACGATTGTTTTATTACAATCTCTTATATATTCATATATTGAAAATATACGTATATATTGTTCTATTCCTTTTGATTACCGATTTTATTTAAATTTGCCTGAATAAAGACTCGTAAAACGGGGAATCCTTATTTTTATACAGGAGAGAAAAAAAAAAGTTTGATAAGATGAAAACAACAATTTATACTGTGCTTTCTTCGAAATCTTCGACAGATTTCCGGGGTTGCCTTGGTGGGACTTGTGGTTTAATGTTTGTACGATTTTTCAATATATTATTGCAAAAAAACAAACCGGAAATGCAACTCCAATTTTTGAATACACAAATTATCAATAGTATTGTGATAAATACCCCTGCGATGCTGGAAAAGCTAACTCTCTTGATGTACAGTTCGACTTTTTGTTGGGCCAAAACCGCTTGGTGTTTTTTTTGAAATGCTTGTAAATCTTCCAAGCTGATGCTTAGATCTTCGAGTTTGTCGTTTTGTCCAAACTCGATGACTTTAGGTTCATCAATAACGGGTATTTGAAAGTCTGTCGCGTTTATGAACTTTGTAATTTCCTTCAATAGCGCGTCTGCTTTTCGGAAAGGTATTTCGCTTTGAGCAATATTGTTTTCCCTGACCCTGTGTCCGTATATCATGACGTTGTCCGTCTTTATCTGGCACATCGGGTTTATTTCAATCGTGCCTACTTGATTTACGATTTGTGTTTTAACTACATTCCCACAGGTTATGAATATTTGGGTGGGTATAGGAAAAACGAATACCCACGAATTTGGTTTATGTAGTTTAATCCACAATTCCTGCGTTAGATTTGCGATCCGAATATTACACAAACGCGTAATATTTGATAGCCGGAGCAACTCTATTTCGCAAATGTTTGAACTATCTGCGTTCATTATCGGATTAGAAGCTTTGCATACTAAATAGTTATTATTTACGTGGTAGCAAGCCGACAATTCATCGTTTGAAATATAAACGTATTTTTCAAATACTGGGTCAATGGCTATGAAATCGTGGGTCGGAGATATGAATCCAAACAGTGAGTTCCCTACGTTATATGGAATACTCGCGGGTTTGAACAGCGAAAATTGTTTCCGATTTACAAGTGGTACCGTAATGCTAATTATCAGTTGGTTGTCCAAAATTATTGTTTCTGGGACCGATAACTTGTAAAAGGACGCTAAATTATGTTGCGTTAACTCTAGAGGTAATTCTAAATCTTCTGCAGATATTATTTGCTTAATTCTCTTTAATTCTTCCATGAACATTTTTGGAGGGAGTAGAGTTGGGTTATTACTACTCTTATGTCCCACAGATACTATATCGAGAAATTGTTTCTGTTTGTGCTTAAACCCTATGATTAACAAAGTAACATAAGACGTTAAGGTCTGAATGCCCATGTTCAAGTTATTGATTCTCTTTTCGCTCAAGTGCTGGACATTAATGTAGTTCAGTTGATTTTTTATTTGTGCAATTTGCATATCAAATTTCAACCATTGTCCCTTAACCCTTTCTCTATCGGATTCCATAGTACCTATCACTGACTTGAGTAAGGATGTTTGCTTATGCAGAATACTATCACGGGATAAACCATTCTGGTTTAGTCTCTGAAATTCTTTAATATAGCCTTCTCCGTGTCGTTCGGATAATGTCCCAAATAATATATTGGCTATATCGCCTATAAAAGGAGCCACAGATCTTCTAGTGCGGTTCTGATTGGGTGTATCTAACCAATAATGTGAATCTACTTCTTCTAGATCAATCATCACCTCCTGTAATTGTTCCGATATGGTTTTACATCCATGGGAAGAATCATAGGTGATGTCTAAAGAAACGTTCGCCAAATTTTTATATATAAATCCACAAAATTCAGAAACCTTCTCGGCCATTAATTTTAAATTTTTAAATTCTGCGTTGTAGGTAGTAATGTTTATGTGTGTCACAATCTTCCACTCGTCATGGTAGAATTTCAATGAGGTAACTTCCTCCATGAACAATCCTACCTGCGTTTCAACTGGTTGTATGTTGAAGAACTGCACTCTTGAGTACGAGGATTCACCTATGCATATTCCATACATCACCATCAAAAAAAATGCGAGAAGGCGCCTCATCTGCAATAAAATATTGTGTGTGAGTGTGCGGAGTTTTTCCGTTTTTATTTTATATATATGTGTTTCTCGTTCTTATTTAAATAATTAAAATTGTTGTATTCTTCCTTTCTTTTTTGTAAATATATTATGTATTACTTAAATTTGCATATTTCTTAGTTAATATACTTCTATTGGGTGTGGAACAACTTCAATCGGTTATTGTGTACAACAACGTCTTTGCCCTTGACCCTGATCTGCGTGTTCACATCGGAAATTATTCCCGTGACAGCGTGGGGACCATCAAATATAGGTTGGAGTTTTCTCCCCATTCCCTTCTTAGACATACATTCTATTAGGACTTCGTCTCCGACTCGAAAAGAGATCGGGCGAATCTTCTTATCGTATGTGTTTTTGGTAGTAACCTTATTGGCTAGTTGGTTTTCACGGGCGATCTCGTGAGCTGTCTGAAGCCGATATTTCAATTCAAATAGGTAATTATCATAATTGTAGATAGGGTCCACCTTATTAGTTAAATGATGTGGAACCTCGCACTTAAAACCGTAAATGAGTTCGAAAGGCGTATATTTGGTGCTGTTGTTGGGTGTTGTGTTCATTGTAAATATACAATAATCTATGACATTTGCCCAGTCATCTAAATTTTTGTCGAGAAACGTTCTCAAATACTCTTTCATAGTCCGGTGAGATCTCTCTAGACTCCCGTTAGTTTGCGGATGATACGCCGTAGACCTATTCTTTTTAATTTTTAATAGTTTGCAAATATTTGTAAATAGCTCTGACAGGAAGTTCGATCCTTGATCAGTGAGTATACCCTTTGGTATTCCATATTGCAACACGATGTGTTTAACAAAATGTCTGGCGACGGTGTCGGCCTCCTGGTCTTTAATAGGTATCGCGCCTACAAACTTAGTTAAGTCATCTTGAAAGGTAAGTAGGTACAAGAAACCTTCTTTAGTCAGGGGTAAAGGCCCAACTATGTCTAGCGCCACTCTTTCGAACGGAGTCCTAGCTGTTGATGTTATTTGTAAAGGCATCCTGTAAGAACGGCTATACTTGTTCTTTTGGCAGATAGCACACTTCTGAATATACATTTCAATATCCTTGCGCATGCCCTTCCAGACAAATTCTAAGCTAATGCGGGACAACGTCCGTTTAATTCCTTGGTGACCACCTGTAAGACTACAATGAAAATCCTTTATGATGCCTTTGGCATGCTCCATATCTGTGAGCTCGATTACCTTCGTGTGATAAATTAAACACTTGATTCTATATGTGAAGGTTTTAACTAAAGCTCTTCTTAATGTATCGTATATCAATAATGTTTCATTAATGTCTCTTTTATTGATTCGTATAGAAAAAATATTATGCTTTAGGAGGAATTCCCTTAAATCAGGTAATTTCTCAACCATTTCCTTAGGTTCCGTATACTGTACGTATAAGTTAAAAGGATCGTTTTCCGGGTCCCACGAGACTGTTTCTGCTGTGGAACTCGGAGTCGGTTTACTAAATTCAATGTTAATATGGTGCTTATGTATTTTCAACATATTCTTGTCATCAGACTCGAAGACAATCGCATCGTCTGTTATTACTGGTAGTTCAGGATCTTCTTCTACATTGTAATCGAGAGATTCTTCTGCCCTCTTCTTTGAACGCGTCAAAACTTTAATTGCATCTTCGGGTTTCGTTATGAACCTGCTCAAACAATCGGCGACGCAATTCGCCTTGCCAGGTTTATAAATAATTTCGAAGGTGTAAGACGAAAGTCTTATCTTCCAACGAATTAACCGGCTGCTCGGATCTTTAACGCTTAAAAGCCAGCAGAGGGGTTTATGGTCGGTACAGACGGTGAACTTTCGTCCGTATAGGTAAGGCCTGTAATGTTCAATGCCTCGGACTATTGCTAACAATTCGATTTCCGTAGTAGAATATCTTGACTCTGCATCGTTGAGAGACCGACTAAAAAATGCTATCGGTAAATCGCTCCCTAATTCTCCTTGAGAAAGGATTGCTGATATCGCAGTCATGGAAGCATCCGTCGTGATGATGAACGGTTTATCAAAGTCGGGGTATATAAGTATGGGTGGAGACGTGATTTTTTCTTTCAACGTGATGAAAGCAGTTTCACTATCCTCGTTCCACTGGAACTTAACGGTTTTCTTTAACAGTTTCGTCATAGGTTTAGCGATCTCTGCAAAATCAGCTATAAAACGCCGGTAATAACCCACCATTCCGAGGAAAGACTTAATTCCCTTCGGGTTTATTGGTCTAGGAAACTCGGTTATAGCCACAACTTTAGAAGGGTCGGGGCTTATTCCTTCGTCTGTAATTTTATGCCCGAGGTAAACCACCTCTTTGTGCATAAAATTGCACTTGTCGACCTTCAGTTTCAAATTGAACTCTCGGAGACGCCCAAATATTCTTCGAAGTTTTATGTCGTGCTCTGTCGCGTTTTTTGCGTAAATGACGACATCGTCAAGGTACACGAAACAGTCTGTGCCATTAAGCCCAGTCATCACAGAGTTCATTAATCTCTGAAAAGTGTGACTTGCTGACTTGAGTCCCATGGGCATACGCAGCCATTCGTAATGGTTTAAACCAGTGCTGAACGCTGTCTTTTCCTGATCTGAGGGGTCCATCCTAATTTGATGATAACCACTAGCCAGATCGAGCGTTGAAAAGTACTTTGATTGACCCAGCTGATCTAAAATATCAGTGATCATGGGTAGAGGGAAGGAATCTGGTACAGTGGCGTCGTTTAGTTTACGAAAATCCACTACCACTCTCCATTTTACGGTTCCGTCTACCGACTTCTTGGGTACTACTAGAAGCGGTGCGTTCCATGAACTTTTGCTGGGAGTTATGATACCGTCATCAAGCATCCCTGAAATTTGCTTTTGAATTTCTTCCCGCTGAATCATCGGCAATCGATACGGCCTGATGTTTACAGGAGCAGTGTCCTGGTACAACGGAATTCGATGTTGGACCGCATCGCAAAAAGTGAGTTTATCGTCTGGGAGTAAGAATATATCGTTGAATTCCGATATAGTTTCCCAAATTCTTTGTTTGTTTTCATCATCGAGATGTGTTAACTGTACTAAACCTTTCAAATTTGTTTCTCTCTCCTCTGGTCGGTGATCTAGGCCCCCCGGAGAGGCCCTCAAAATCTTGTAATCATTTAGAGGCCTTAAGTCGAGTTCTAAAGAATCACATAATACGTCGTCGGTATTGGCGTTTATTACATTTACATATGCAAATCCGTCGATGTTCTTAATCAGACTGTTTGCTATTAATAACCCGCTTTCGGTTTGTCGAGCAACACACAAAAATTCCCCGGGGTCTTGCAATTCAATTTTTATCATTTGCCTAACTCGTGCCGGTATTATTGTTTGGTGTGAATCAGGCTCAACTATTTCATAAAACAGTATGTATGGCGTGGGACCGGTAATTGAGTTTACTTCTGAGACCATTTCATCATTATACTTTACATAATGACCTTCGTTCTTGACGAAAGTGACATAATGTCCGTTTGATGCCTCATTGCCCACATGGCTGATAATTGACTTCAATCTGTAATAGATGTTTGCAGAAACGTTCTCACGAGTGTGCAATACATGTAATACGTCTGTCAATAGTAATGGATTATTTAATTTTCGGCCCTGGTTGTCAAAACAATTTATGCCTACTACTAATACCGCAGGGGCCATAGATAGGCTGTCAATTGCAGTGGATTTAACATCGTTGCATTTTGAGCACCTAAAATCTGGTAGTTCAGTGAGGTCAAGGAACTCATTCATCGCATCTTGGACAGATTTATTACCTTGGATAGACACGGGTATAATCTTGAATTCATGACGTTTAGTTGACGTATTTTTACAAATGTCACACATAATTCGGGTGAGCATTTCCCCTTTAAAAAATTCAGAAAATGCCGAAGAGTTTTCTTCCTTACTCAGAGCCTCGAGAAGTTTGTGCAGGAATTCTTGTGCGTCCTCCTGGGTTCCCAACTCGAGATCCATACTCTTCGTTAAGATCGCACATAGTTCAGAAGGTGAGACGCTCTCTTTAACTGTCCTGATTTCCCTGAAAACATCACTGAGTCCTTGCATAAGTTCACCCACCTTGGGCCCTCTTGCAACCCACTCTTGCAGACTTGCAATGTGCGCCAATGCTTGTACTGTCGCGTTTAGGTAGCACGTATTTCCGAGGTTTACCATTCCCGTTTTGGGAAACCAGGTCGAATGCCCCGTTTTTGTTTTGTTCTCGGCCTCGGGTTCTATAGAAAGGCCATTTTTATTAACTGGACTCAAATTTTCGTTTTTCTTACTTGCAGTACTTAGTTCGACAGAGCTCATGTCGCCAGCGTTACTCGCTGAACTCACATTCTTGCTCTTTTTATATTTTTTTATTTTAACAGAGCTCATGTCGTCAGCGTCACTCGCTGAACTCACATTCTTGCTCTTCTTATAATTTTTTATTTCGACAGAACTCATGTCGCCAGCGTCA
>JAAAKO020028750.1:0-29770 GCA_010015015.2 Bolitophila cinerea
AAATATAAAGAAGCAGAAATTTTTTACACACATTTCGTAATTTATAGTATCTTTTAAATTGTTACCCCTTTTAACTAACTGTGGTAGTTACTGTAAGAGGTAGGGAAAAATAGAATGTATTGTCATCGGCAACAAGTCAATGTTGAGCAATGTTGAGTATATATGTTTTGGTATTTTATAATATTTTCAAGATATATTTTCAAAAAACTATTTCAGAAAAGTATTTTAATTTTTTTTAAATACCATTTAAAAAATAAGCATTTTTTATTTTCATTTATAAGTACTTTTTTTGAAAATGGTTATATAATATAAAAACAACAGAATACCTACATTTAAAATTGTATATTAAAAAAACTTGTATTTTTAATACGATAAAAACAAAACTATTTAAAATTTCAAAATTCAAACAACCCTTTTGCATAATATTGGGAATTGAGATAACATGATTAATCGGTCCTCTATATACACACAAACTCCGCTGTGTAATACTAAGAGATTCATGTAAATTTACCCGCACTAAAGCATTACCATGAATTGATTATATTATAATGCATATGTTTTCTATACATGTACGAGACTCTGAAATTCTATATAGAATGAATTTCAGAGTCTCGTATATATATATATATATATAGCTAAATATTATAGTAGTGAAACAATATTGTTTCGGTATGTTGCAGAGAATATATTATATATATAATTATATATATGTACATCCAATGTAACATTAGGTAAATATGCTTAACCCACAGGTTATTACATACAATATATAAAATTATATATATACATACATAGGTATGTATATATTTTGTACAGTAATTTACACGTCCGTCGTCATTGTATAGCTCGGTATTCTGACGGCAGCAGCAAAATCAAAGATCCGCATAAATATTTACACTCTGCGGTGGTGCGGCTAACATAATAAATCAAAATACCTGCTGCAATAATTCCCATCAAGTCACTTGACTTAAAATAACAGAATCCGCACGCCGGCATTCGATTAAGCGCCATTACTTCCGCACAAACGTTGATATATACGTGTATCTGTGTATATAGAGATATATACACATATATACGTTGGCCATAAAATAAACATCCATCCATCCGACTGATTTAATATGTATGCTTATAAAATAAAACAACACATCCCCGAGCACATACATACTATACCCAGACACACACACACATACGCACACTCGCACACACACACACACTCACAATGTATATACACGCAGCAGTGTATATACACACTAATTGTTTTCCACCTCATTAGCTCTTGGGAAATTGTTGTGTATACACAGTTATACACACATACACACTCAAACATAGCGCGCGGCATTGTCGAAACAAAAATACCACCGCCAAGAACTTATGTCTTCATAATGTACCTGTGTTGGGGGGGGTGGGGTGAAGAGATGCTGCGCTAGCCCCACATCAACTCCTGAAACACTGCTGCCATGGCGTCTGTCGCCGCTCCGTGTGCGAACAGACATCAGAAAACAATTTACAAAAGAGCATCAGAAGAATAACTTCAAAACACTCTCATCTCCTTTCGCGGGCTCACACACACACACACACACACACACAAACATAGTGTACACACTCAGCCAACACACAGAACAAAAAACGCAATTAAAACAACAAAACCGTCGTAAATAAAATTGTGGAAAATGTGAAAAACTGACACACACACACATTCATACAGTGAACAACGAGTGCAGTGAGAGAAGAAGAAAAAATGGCACAATAGAAAAGCGACGAGCCAACAATGCACACGCAGCGATGAAAATGAAAATTATGTATAACGACATTACCCCGTTCTCCGCACACGTGCGTTACGTACACTTGTGTGTGTGTGTGTTTGTGAATTGTGAGTGAGTGCGGTGCGCGCTAGTGTGTGTAAGAGCGTAAATACGCGTCTCGGAGAGCAAGGGTGCCAGTCAAAAGAGCTATATTCACCACATCAAATTCCGATGTTCTTCTACTGGAAAAACCCACCTCAATACGTTTGTATTGTGCGTGTGCAAACAAGTGTGCGAGAATGTATGTGTGCACACGGCTCTTTAGGGGTAGTTTACTCACGTAGACTGCAACTTCCCCTGCTGAGTAAATAACGAGAGCCGAGAGGACGAAAATCGTACATATTCATAAATTGTACTAAGCTCTCGCGCGGACTCTCTCGCGCGAACTCTCACGCGAACTCTCGCGCGACCATCTTCGGCCTTGTTCGTCGTTCACCGCATTCTCTCTTCGTGCTCGCACGCATCGCAACGCACGATCTCGCACGCGACGCATGAACACACCAACGTTCGTTGCGTACACTCATATATAGGGGTTGCGCTGGTCCTCTTCCAGTTCAGTCTGACTTGAAGCGTTCGTGAGTAAACATGCCAACAGCAATCCACGTTCCTATCTCGCGACATTCTTAACACACACACACTCACACACACACATTATACTATCACCATCTGAATACAACATTAAAAGTGTTGTGTCTAAGACGTCTTCTTGAAAACTCGATCGTTTTCTTATTGTGATTTCGCGCGTATTATTTTTTGTTTTTTAATTTCGCGAGTGTAAACGTTATAGTTCCTGCCAGGATTAAAGTGATACACGCATATATGAAAATAAAATAATAAAAACCACCTAAAAAAATAAATTAATCCCAGTGATGAGTGCGTTCAGTGCTGCAGTCGCGACAAAGATCGTCAAGTAGTGTGCGTATAAAGATAAAAGTCTTGCTATAGATTATGAGGGCTGCTGATGCTGATCAGTTAGGCCCACGCGAAGTGTTTTTCTTCTAAAAATAGAATATATCAATTACGTAGAAGAAGAAGTAAGAAAAAAAATCAAAATGTCTCCGCTGACAGTGATAATCGTAGTGCTCGCCATCGTCGCAGTGCTCCGAATTGGTCGAACCGATGCCCAGCTGATTGGACCCACCGATGCGATAATGCGTTTGAGCACCAGCAATCAGGACGCTGCCATCAAATACGATGCACCCGACGATTGTCGTTTCTCGGTGCATCCAAACCAGGATGTGTCGCTGGCCTGTAATCTACGCACGGTAAACAGTGAGTTCGACACAACAAACTTCAGTGTCATTCCGGCTGAGCACACGGTCTCCCTGCAGATCATGTGCAATGATTCCATTATGGCCAAGAGCACACTGGAACCGAGGAGTTTTGCACATCTAGCTAAACTCCGCGAACTCTCGCTGGAACACTGCAAAGTGGCTAAATTCTCAAGCGAAGTCCTCGACGGACTCACCGAGCTGCGAAATCTTACGATTCGCACGCACAACATAAACTGGCCAGCGCTGAGTCTTGAAATTGAGGCGGACGCATTTGCTAAGAGCAAAAATTTGGTTCGTCTTGATCTGAGCGTCAACAATCTATGGTCACTGCCTCCGAATCTATTCTGTAGCCTAACTGCTCTGAGCACACTGAACATCAGCTCGAATCGACTGCAAGACATCAACGATTTAGGCTTTCGAGAGAAACCAAAGGCTGGTGACAATGCTACCGTCGCTGTACCACTCCCGCCGAAAACACCGTGCGTATTCGATCTAGAACTATTGGATGTGTCCCATAACCATTTCGTTTTATTGCCGACAAACGGTTTCGGGATGCTGAAAAGGTTGAAACATCTAAAGATGCATGAAAACGAGATCTCTATGGTGGACGACCGTGCACTCGGTGGACTCAAGAACTTACAGATATTGGATTTGAGTTCGAATAAAATCGTAGCACTCCCATCGGAGCTGTTTCGTGATCCCTCGCAATCCATTCAAGAGGTGTACCTCCAGAATAACTCAATCAGTGTTCTATCACCGAAACTCTTCTCGAATCTGGAGCAGCTGCAAGCGCTCGACTTGAGCACAAACAAAATTACGTCCGCCTGGATTGACCGTGACACATTCGCCGGTCTCATACGACTCGTTCTGCTGAACCTGTCCAACAATCGTATCACCAAACTGGAACCGGAAATATTCTCTGATCTGTACACACTGCAAATCCTGAACTTGCGCTACAATCAGCTCGAGTCCATTGCGGCGGACACATTCTCACCGATGAACAATCTGCATACGCTGCTGTTGTCGCACAATCGCGTTAAGTACCTGGACGCGTACTCCCTGAACGGACTGTACGTTCTATCGCTGTTGTCCCTGGACAATAATTTACTGGCCGGCGTGCATCCGGAAGCGTTTAGAAATTGCAGCTCATTGCAGGACTTGAATTTGAATGGAAACGAATTGAAAACCGTACCGTTGGCTCTGAAGGATATGCGTTTGCTGCGCACCGTTGATTTGGGTGAGAATCAAATCTCGGTGCTCACGGATACGGGATTCCGAGGCATGACGAATCTGTACGGTCTACGGCTCATCGGAAACCACTTGGAGAACATCACAAAAACAGTTTTTAAGGATCTGCCGAGTTTGCAGATTCTGAATTTGGCACGAAATAAAATCCAGCACGTCGAAGCCGGTGCGTTCGAGATGACGTCCAGCATTCAGGCGATTCGACTGGACGGGAATTTGTTGACCGACATGAGTGGTCTGTTCGCACAGATGCCAAGTCTGCTGTGGCTGAATATCTCCGATAATCGTTTGGCACACTTTGACTTTTCGCAAATCCCGAGCGGTTTGCAGTGGTTGGATTTGCATCGCAACGAATTGACGGAACTCTCGAATCGATACGGCCTGGACGGGCAGCTGCGTCTGCAAACACTGGACGCTAGTTTCAATCGATTGCATCGTGTGACAGCGGCTTCGGTGCCGAATAGCATTGAGTTGCTGTTCTTTAACGATAATCTAATTTCAACGGTGGAACCGCACACGTTTATGCACAAGACGAATCTGACACGTGTGGACCTGTACGCGAACCAGATCAACGGTCTGGACGTGAAAGCGTTGCGCCTGTTGCCGGTGGGAGACTATCGACCGTTGCCCGAGTTCTACATTGGCGGTAATCCGTTTATCTGTGACTGCAACATCGATTGGCTGCAGAAAATTAACCTGGTGAGTACATGTGCGGGGAATTGTGGATTTGATGGTTGTAGAGAAGACAGGGAGCGAATTAATTTTCCGAGCGCACGTGTGTGTGGAAAACTGTGTGTGTGTGACTGAATTACTAATTGAGGGCGGGAAATATGCAGCAGAGTCTAGCATACGTGTGCCAATTCTTCAATGTCCACTCAATATATTGATCGATATCACACAATCTCGCACAGATAATTGACCTCCGGGAAATTTACACCGACACACATCCTTGACTCTTCCGAAATACGTAATTCGATTAGTTCTCCATAATCGCGTGCGTGTATGTTTTCCTTTTTGTTCTTCTTGGGTTCAAGTGCGCGTCGCTCGGTGTCGAGAGGCTGCGTGTTCCACTCGACGCCTCCACGTCGAGAGATATGGTGCGAGGGAGCATAAGAGGACAACATATATAAATAAATAAGCTATATATGTCTGTACTTTTCGTGTGTATATTCATACAGAGATGCGGTTAAAAGAGTCTTATAAATTTTCTTCTGGATTCGGTTACACACTCTGGCTCCGCTTTAAATGAAATTGTATGTTTTGTATGTATATGTATTTTTATTATGCGCTGGCGGACTTTAACGATTGAACATTGATGTTTTCAATGGCGCGGCGGAGGCTCGACTTAAGTGCGTTTGCATACCTGAACCGCTCGCTGAGAGGGATTTTCATTTTATCGCGCAAGCGATCGTTAAACTCCCAATGAAATCAAGTACTCGTTGGCGGGCACGGAAATAGAACAAATAAAAAATGGGTATTTTCCCATAAAATTGTATGTATATATTTATTTGAATACGAAAATGCGCGTTAAGATTTATGTGACGCGCTTTTTTACGATTGCTCGTTCAATCTTTCGGTGATTTCAAGTGTTGTATAAATCAAATAGTGCAATAAAAATGCATCATGCACGGAATGAAGCAATGAAATCGATCGAATTGTGTGATTTATGAACAAACAAAAAAAACGTGAAATTGAATATGAATACATATTTTTATTTGATTTTTTTTATTAAAGACTCGGGAATTAATTCATTGGAATCTATTTATAAACGCCTAAGATTTTTATGACTGGTGATAGAAATTTAATATTTATTTCATTTTTGTGTTTTCACGGATAAATATTGTGGCGCAGATATAATGGACTCAAACATAATAATTTTTGTACCGAATATATTATGTTTATTATAGATATTTTTATAACTGTAAATAGTGTACAAATGCTTATGGCAGAGAAACAATTTATATACATTTTTGTGAAATTTTATGTTTTTTCCGTAATTATAAATATAGATGTGCATTTCAAGACTTTTTTTCGTTCTCGATAAATCGGGAATTATTTAATTCATTCTCGAAAATGCACGAGAAATTTTAAGAATTCTTTAAATTAAGCCAAAAAATAAAGAAATTATAAAGGTGTTCTTTTGAGTTTAAGATGTACGAATTTTAAGTAATTTCTAAGCGAGTTGCTTATTACAGTTTAAATCCGTTTGTAAAATTGTGGAAACAATTATTGAAGGCGGACGCCGTCTAGTCGAATTTTCCTTAAACAAAAACTCGTATAAAAAAATTTGTGAAAAATTAAAAAAAAATCTCAAAATTCCCGAATTTCTTGAAATAAATTTTTGAGATTCGGAAAAAAATCTCGAAATTCAAAAAAAAATATTGATCGGGAATTCTCGAGAAATTAAGAAAATAAAATTTCGAGAAAATCTCTAATTATAATTTAATACTACAAAAAAAAAAACAAATTAAATTTATTTGGAGAAAACATAATATTGTCTCGGAAAATTAAAACATATTTACTGTAAACATAAAAATGTTTATAATTTCTCTCCATTTTGCTGAGTTTTTCAAAAATCCACCAAAATCCTTGAAAATGATTACATTATCCGAAAGGCGACACACACACACAAAATGACCGCGCGCGCACTATAGAAAAACTCTCGAAACCGCACCGCACGAAAAACCAAAGTTTCAAACACAATTTTCCCCTAATAAACGACGTGCAGACCAACACAAAGCGATCTCTTGAAACCACACTTCAGACACGGTTTGGGGGTGGTGCCGGGCGGAATGGGGATGGTGCCGGGCGGCATGGCAGTGCGGCGCCCGAAAATTAAATAGAGCAAAACTTTCTACCGCGCGTAGCTAAAAATTACGCCATACAGAGCTTTTCATTTTGGCTTTTCCGGAAAATGCTATATATGCTTACATTTGCACAATATGCGTCGTGTGTGTGTGTTGCTTGAATTCCACTTACGCGCGGTATGTTAAAAATTCACGCCTGCAAAAGCCGAAAAGTTTTCAATGCACTCGCTTTTCCGCCGCCCGTTGCTCCGCGCATCTGTGATGCACCCATCTCTCGCAATTGCACACACATCTGCACTTTCTCTAACTTTATATTATTTACTTGCAAATATGCAGTTTCTTTTGCGAGAAACTGTGCAAAATTTCCCGATCCCTGTTTGAGTGCTAATATAGGAAAAACAACGATTTCCACCAACATAATACATACATACATAGAAATGCACTCGAATCTCAAATACGCGAGCGCTGATTTTAAGCCAGGCAAATATGCTCCACACACACACACACGGAATCAATAATCTTCCAAAAAGGTTTAACGCATTTCTGCTTCTATATACACTTTCTTTTTCTATATACATAAAGGCGAGCGCATGTGACGCTGAACCTGGCTTTTCCTTTTGAATTTTCCGCAGCGTAAAGCGCAAATTTATGAGTGGCGCACACAATCTTTTCATTTTCATAAAAAGGCGCATAAAACTGCTTTTATGTTCGCATAATAAAACAGATACATATACTTATACATACACCTGCCACCGTGGCTTCAACCAGGAATTTGTACTTTCATTCATGTGTGTGTGTGTGCACGATTATGTATGTATGAGTTTGTGTGTATATATAACAGTTATGTCAGCACGCAAAGCCTCTCCGATGTGCGTGTTTGCATTAGAGACTTTAGTATATATTCTTATGTGTCCGGACATACGTGTGCGCTCACCCTTATTTGCCCATAAAAAAGAGCTTTGCATTTTGATTATGTGTCGCTCGCCCAAGAAAATCATGAGATCCTTATAATAAAATCATGTTCCGTTTTTATTTCGCAGGTCACGTCACGTCAGTATCCACGCATTATGGACCTCGAGACAATCTACTGTAAGCTGCTGAACAACCGAGACCGTGCCTTTATTTCGCTCGTCGAAGCCGAGCCAGCAGACTTCCTGTGCACCTACAAGACCCACTGTTTCGCCCTGTGTCACTGCTGTGATTTCGATGCATGCGACTGCGAGATGACCTGTCCCACGAACTGCACATGCTTCCACGATCAATCGTGGTCCACCAATGTGGTAGAGTGCTCTGCAGCCGGCTACACAGAGATGCCCTCAAACATCCCGATGGACACAACCGAATTGTACATCGACGGAAACGATCTGGGCGAGCTGAGCGCCCACAGTTTCATCGGTCGCAAGAATCTCGTCGTTCTCTTTGCGAACCACTCAAACATTCAGGTGATCTACAACACCACATTTCATGGCCTGAAAAAGCTCACCAATCTGCATCTGGAAAACAATCGCATTCTACGGTTCCTCGGCAACGAGTTCGGAGCGCTCGAGAATCTGCGCGAGCTGTACCTGCAGAACAACCGAATCTCGCACATTGACAACCGAACCTTTGCGGGACTACGCAAACTCGAAGTACTGCGACTGGACAACAACAAACTCGTCCACTTTGAGATCTGGCAACTGGCGCACAATCCGTACTTGGTCGAGATCGCGTTGGCCGATAACATGTGGTCGTGTGAGTGCTCGTACCTGGGACGCTTGCGTAACTATCTATCAGCGAATCCGGACAAGATTATCGACTCGAATCGTATTGCGTGCGTGTACAATAACCTGACCAGTGTGCTGAAAGAGAAGAACGGTGCCAAGTGTACGCTCAAGGATGGCGTTTCAACGCTTGTGCGTCCGCAGGACATTGAGAGTCTACTGCCACTACTGCTGGTGGCCACGTGTGCGTTTGTTGGATTCTTCGGACTCATCGTCGGAGTGTTCTGCTATCGCAACGAACTCAAGGTATGGGCCCAGACACACTGTCTACCGGCCATGTGCTACAAGTCTGCCACATTTGTGGATGAGTTCGACAAGGATCGTTTGTACGATGCGTACATGACGTACAGTCTACAGGACGAACACTTTGTCAATCAGATCCTGGCGAACACACTCGAGAATGATGTGGGCTATCGCATGTGTTTGCACTACAGGGATTTTAATGTGAACACTTATGTGGCTGATACGATTGTGGAGGCTGTGGAGAGTAGTAAGCGTACGGTGATTGTGTTGTCGCGGAATTTCTTGTACAACGAGTGGTCACGCTTTGAGTTCAAGAGTGCCATTCATGAGATGGTCAAACGTAGGAGGAAGCTAATCTTTGTGCTGTACGGTGATCTGCCACAGCGGGATATCGACGCTGATATGCGATTGTACCTGCGTACGAACACCTGCATCGAGTGGGACGACAAGAAGTTTTGGCAGAAATTGCGTATAGCCTTGCCGCACATCCAGCGGAATAATCACTGTGTGGCCAAGCGAAGTGCAGTGAACATCTATGCCAGTGCTCAGCCGTACGGAACGGGTGCACGGAGAGGAGACTTTGCCCGGCGACTGGACTGTAACAATTACGCGACCATCAGCGACTGTGCCCGAAACTGTGATAAATACGATTCGGTGAGTTGCAAGTTCAATACGTCCAACGAGAGAAGGATGCTGCAGGAGTTGCCACCACCGCCACCGCACGCCAAAACCCTGGATCGTCAGTTGCAGGCCGTGGCTGGCGCCGGTGTACATCAGCACGACTATGCGGTGCCTGCGAACTGTCTGAAGGGCTCGTTCCAGAGCTTTAACAGCAGTTGCGAAAGATTGGGCGGTATCGGCGGTGGAGGCGAGAACTTTGAGTGTCTTTCCAGCGCAAACAAGTACTCGACGTTGTCACGTGGTGAGTGCATCACTGGCGGCGGCGGACTGCTCGGCAGTGGCAGTGCATTAAGTGGTGGACCACAGCTGGTGAGCGCCGGCACAAATACCGGAGTGCGTCCGGTTCCAGCGACCAGCAACTGTAATGGCATCAAATGCGTAGCAGCGGCAACGGCGGCGGAAAAGAGCAACAACTGTGCAGAGTTGCTCGGCAACTGTGCCATTGCCAACGAGATAAACTGTATCGATCGACGGTTGCCCCAGGCAATGTGGGCGTAACAGTTACTCGATGGACGTTTAGTCAATACGTATTAAGACAAAAGTGCGCTCGCGTGTTATATATATACATATAAAATATAGTCAAACTAACATTTAAATGAAGCGAAACACGAAACCTACTAAAATTAGCTTAAATTTTTGCCATTCCAACACGATATTAATTATTATGACAAAAAAACACACACAACAACAACACTCACTAAAAAAAATAGTTCTAAATAGAAAAGATTTTGTTTGGAATTCGCCAAGACGAATGTGTTGTGCACGTAATATACAGAAGACGGACAAAAAATATACAGAATACAGAGGCTTACAGTTCGAGTGTGATTTTAAGAAAACCCATTGAGATTGCTGCCGTGTGTGTGTTGGTTTTTGCGGATCCTTTTTCTGTTATGTTTGTGTGTGTGAACAATGAATTGCACAAGCGTATACAGGTAAAGCTTCTTGTGATGAGGATATTGCGCGCGAGTTTTCAGTCTGACTGACACATTTGTACATCTTAAAGTGCGAGTACACCAGCACAAGAAAAGAAACCCACAGATAATATTTATTTATCGCTCGACACAGAGTGGTGCGCTACAACAACAACACTACTGAGTAAATAAAGTTGTCATTTGCACCGTATGCGTACACGTTCGTCCGTGAAACGGATTCACCCGAGTAAATATATACTCACATTCTCACACACACATACACAGACGCGCTTGTCCGCGCACGCTCCTCAAGAGCTTATACTTATTGCATCTTATGTTTTTTCAATATATTTTTGTTTTCTTTTCGGTTCTCGTCTTTCCAGTAAACGAGATACAGCACACACAAAACTCAAAGAATGAAAACGATTTTATTTAAAGTAAACAAAGTTAAATGGAACATCGATTTAAAGGTTTCTTTATAGTTATATGTACATAGATTGTAATTCAAGATAGAAATGGAGTACCTATCATGTATCGCATTACACGACGACCGACTGACAAACGCATATTACACTATGCCTCCAACCTAGAAGCCGGTCTTCTACGTTTTGACACGGCACTGCCCGCTAATGTTCAAGCAATCTCGCAAACCGTCAACATTGCATAATCAACTGATACTTAACTTTATAAATCAGTAGTTTAATAGCAGTTTGTTGAATTAGGTAATCGGGTTGAAAAAATTTGCCACCTGTCAATTTACTGCTTTTCGATTCGAGTGGGATTAAAACAACGTCATTATAAGGTCTTTAGGATGAACCCTTTTAGGATGTGGATTAAACTTCATTTTCTTGGTCTCTAGTAGAAAGCCTTCTTAAAAATATATTACTTGCTGTAGCAAAAACATTTTTGAAAATTTCTTTAGGAAAACTTTTGATAACCTTTAAAATAACGAACTTATTTTTGAACATTTTTTTATCAAAACACTCCTTGAAAATAATGGATAAAATCATAAATTCTTAGGAAGGGTTCGTTCTTAAGACCCTTAAACTAAATGGCATCCATATTCTTTAAGCCATATGCCAAAAGTCCAAAAGATTTAGAGAGGAATTTATTATTATTATAATTTTTATTTTTTAGAGGTTCCTTCTCAAGACTCTTAAAACGAAGTTTAATCTTAATCCCACCGTAGATTTATGCCAAAAAATCTGATGGAAATATTTAGAAAGGTAGTTCCATATTTTTAGAAGGGTTCCACCTCAAGACCATTCAAACGAAGTTTATTCCCAATCCTAAAAGCAATATGCCCAAATCCTGATAGGAATATTAGGGTGGAAGTTATATTTTTTTGTTTTATCCAAATCCCATCGAGCCCAAAACGTGAAACCGTACTGTTTATTATGATATACAATTGGCATCATTAAGTTTGAGACATCTTGTAAAATAGATTAGATTGTAAGTTGGAGTAATGTCTTTAGACAAAAAAAAAGTTGAGGTGGGCCTTTAGTTATTTATTGATAGCTACTGAGTAAAATAATTTGATAGTAATCAAAAGCAATTTGGGTATTTGCCAAATTATGCTAAAAATTGAGTGCTGAACTAGCTTTGGCAATAACAGTTCCCAAAGTCTTAGTTGGCAACAGTGAAAATTCAACAAAAATATGGCAGTTGCCATTGCGACTGCTCGAACTGCAACTTTTTGGCAGCGATAATTGAGATAACGGTCATCAATTGTCGTAAACTGTTGAAGAGATTACATGGCAACTGTCTTCTACTGGCAGAAATACCGCAGTAACTAATATTTTTAACAGTCCGTGTATTCGCAGCATTACTCATATCCCAAGGAACACATTTCATAAAAATATCCATTAAAAAAATGTCTACAAAAAATAAATGATGAAAATCATTAAACAATTATTGCTTGCATAATACATTTTATTTACTAGTCACTAGTGACCAGCAGAATATTCGAACAACAAATCACACCGCCCAAGAGCTACCTAGACTATAGGTTTAATTAATTATTTTTAAGTTATTCATTTGCTTTTTGATTCGGAATACAACTTTTAGTCTAAATGCCTTGTGGGTCGTGGACGGTGGTATTTGCTGTTTAAAAACTAGTGGGTCACTAGTGACTCACTCAGAATATGACCTCAGGTTCTTTTTTCGGTACTCGACCTGTTTTTTCTGGTCCGGAACCGGATAATTTTCTTGTTTTGGATCCGGATACCCGTTTACCCGACAGCACAAGTTTTTACTTGAAATGGTGGGACCAAATTATTAATAACTGCAAGAGAGCTATTCTAAAAGGTTGATTCTAAAGTTTTGATTTTTAGGACAAAAATTATATAATGTACTAATCAAATTAAAAATGATTATCCGATTCAGAGATACGCCAAATGAATAGCAGGTTTTCACCTATATACACATCCAGACCCTAATTATGACATATAAAGCTGTCATAAATGATATGAAGATATGATATAATATATATGAGGTAAATCAGCCATCGCAAATGATGCAAGACAAGACATCTGCGTGATTCTCACGCGGTTAAACCGTAATTCTGTCTCCCGTCTAAGAATCTGTGTGTATATTCAATATTCATTTTATATATTCTGTATATAGAACATACACAAGCTTGAGTAACCGCAAACAAAGAGTTAATCCTTCAAGAGCTTATGTATGGATGTATATATTTATATATTTATATATTTATATGTATGTATTAGATAAAATCCCCCACGAAATGTGGGTTACGTTCGATTTATCATTTATCTTCGAGACGAAAAAAAGCACCGCGGCCAGTTCCAATAATTGCGGAAGTGTTTTCCCTTTACTATTAAAGTTGCTCCAGATTTTGCTACTAGCTCAATATTTCGTTTGCAGAAAAATGAACAAAGCTCTGCAAAAATCTCAGAAAACTAACACATGATGTATAATATAGTATGGGTGTGTGTAAAGCGGGCTTGGAATTTTACTCCAACATTCCCTCCCGCATTCCCTCCTGCCGAACTAAAGCTCTGTGGCGCATCATATGTGTACGAAAATAGATTTGCTTTTTACGGAGTAGTCTATCCTGCGTTAGTGTGTATACTCCGAACTCTGGAGTGAATCATATACGGTTATGTACACAGACATACACAGACACACACAGCCACATACACATACTCTCATTTGAACAAGTGTTTTAGTTCCCAGGATGTCTATGACAGAACGTTCTCGAACGTTCGGCTGCTGCCTACATCACTTTTACATCAACTGTTTTTAAAGTCGAGTCTTGGATTACCCGCAGCATACTAAAACCACTCTAGCTCACAATATACGTATATATATAAGTGTATGTGCCTATATATAAAATAGCTGTAAAGGATCGTGTATACAGGCTGTGTGTCCTCTGGTGCGTGTATCTTGGTCAGTTCATCAAAATGGAATTTAATCGTTGCGTCTATTTATAAAATGTATAGTATTGTTTATTTTGCCCGCAGGTCTACCTTTAAATTCAAACACATGGCATCAGGTATACGCGCACGACCGGAGCACTCGAAAAAAGAAGAGGTCAACACAAACCCTCATCCCCTAAAAGTGCCAAAACTTCATTTGTGCTGCGTAATTTATCACACGCTCGCAAAATAAATCCATTTCGAATATACAGCAGAGTATATAATATCGCACCGTTCTATGATGCGCCCAACAATGGCTTTTAATAATAAAAATGTCACCCCGAAACCGTTCGAATATGTCTTCAGTATTATATATATATATAATATATATACATATCTTTGTATCCAATCATTTTCAAATTTATTGTAAACTATACACACAACATAAACAATGCAAAAACAACAATAAAACATATTAAAGTGTGTGGTATGTTTTCTGGAGCTGGCGCGCATGGAAAATATGGCACAGACACACATACACACACACATACACACACGAAACAAACCCACTAACATATGAAATGAAAATAAATCAAATGACTTTGAATAACATTTATATGTGTGTGTATGTGTATATGTGTATAACAATGCGAAATCCCGGTTGACGTTTCAATATTTTTCTGAAAAATTGGAGAAAACTACTCAAACATTAAACTGACAAATTATCTTGATAGGGCGTCTTTTGTTCGCTCACCCACGCACACAATACATACATACACACACTTATACAGACAGCTGAGCAATTCGAACATAAACACATACAGACAGACACAAAAAACACACACACACACACATACGCACGCTCGCGCGTAGACAATATAAAAACCCTGTATTCATGCTGCATTCTTATCCAATTTCCAAAAAAATACAAAATAAATAAAATAACAATCAGTTGAGAACAAGGAACGCATTGTGAAGAATGTAAAACCCGTATATATTGATTCTTCGCATGGTCAATCGACCGAGATAATTTCCTGAAAGAGCGCGAGAACCACCAGAAGACGAGCAACAACAAATTTGTATGTATATATGTATGAATGTTTGTATAAATATATATATGCATATACATATACGCACTTATATAACAAAGGCGAACCTATAAACGCACGCCACACTGGCTGCTGTGTATACCTAAACCTATACAACAAAATAAATATATAAACATATTGTATGTAAATACTATATATACACAGACGTATACATATAGATATATTATTATATACCGAATTATTCAAAGCGATCGTATTAAAATTCATTTTCAGAAATCACTCAAGAATAAAAAGATAAATTTAGAAATAATAGACCAAAGAACACGAGCATTCACTTAAAATACAATAGAGAGAGCGCATGTGAGCATCCGCGGACGGTAAAAACATACATTTGTGCGACCAGTGTTGGGCCGGCACGTAAAAACCTTTTTATCCCCCCTTTCCCCCTCCGCAGTCCCGCCGCTTAAAAAGGAATATTTATGCATGTCAAATAAAATGAAATTATACAAATGCAAAAAAATATGATGAAGACTTTTGCGTTTCTTTTGGCTGCCGCAGGGCGCTCAGCCCGACGCGCCACCGCACAGTGGAGTATTTGAACTGATTTGGGGTAATACATGTTGAGGGTAGCGATTTTGAAGATACTATGCTGCTGGCAGGCAAAGACACCCAGATTCATTCCTGATGAGTGGCATTTCACTCCGACAATATGGTGTACACGTGTAAAACAATATCAATAATACCGATAATATTATTATTAATATCAAAAATATCTTATAATATACTAATAATATAATTATATTCATATATAATAATATAATAATATAAATACAACAATATCAATATACTATCAATAATATTGTAAGAATATTAAAAATTCAAAATAATACAGATAATAATAATATCAATTAATAATCGATAATATCGATAATACACAGAGAATATATTCTCGCGCACTCATTGGTTGATGCTAATTTTGAATATTTGTTGAGCCTAAATGTATCCATTGTTAGGAAAGCACTTTTAGGATCGGTTTCACCATATGGGCAGTTGGTGTGGTTGTTTCGAGGGCCGTTAAAAGAATTGGCCCCATTTTCAAAATTTAACGCCTTTTAAGTAGAATTTTATTAAAACGTTGACTTCTCTCAAAGGGGTTTAATATCGCCCAATATAACCGTTTAAGGATCATGAGCTGCTCCATTGTATGGTTACGGCTATAAAACCTGGCATCTAAAGAATTGCCAAGATTTGGAATGTGTTCTACTGCATAAAGAAAGTGCTGTCAGAATTTGAAAATAGGTAATCAATGGTGTTTTCCTTGTTTTTTGCTGGTCGATTCTTAAAAAAACGATTTAAATTGATTCAGATAAAAAATCGATTTTCTTAGATTTTTCTTTTTTTTTGTGGTTTTTTATTTTTTTTTTTTTTTTTTATTACTATGTATATCAATCCCAATAATCTTACATTTACGGTTAGTTAGTTAGTTAGTTTTAATTTTGTTTACAAGGTTGTCGCAGCACAAGATAATGAACTTTTATACCTTGTTTTTGGTGAAAAATATGCTCTAAGGAAGACCGTCTACCAAACAATTTTAAAATATTGTTAATAGCTGAATATAGCCACATAATCAGCCCATAAGCAACCTTTTTCATTTTAGTTAGAAGTTTTAAAAGCATAATTAGATCTATTTATATATATATATATTATTTTAAGGTAATATAATTTAGATGTTTTCTTAAATTTGATTTTAAAAGATATTAAAACTAAAACGCCAATCGACTTATACTATAACTATGTTGCCATTAAAATATTTATTTACCTTTTATATATTCCAGTTTTATCAACTATATATAGAGAGATGTGCCAACCACATATGATGACGACTGCTCTTCGTCAAAATGTGGGCACACCATGTAAATACATATTACATAGTGCTGTAACAATTACACAACCACGCATATATAATATGTATGTAAAATTGGATACATCTATATCTACATAAATACAATTAAACCTATGTTACACACGTTGTAAAGCAAAGTAATCTTTGATTATTGGCATCATGAGGGTGACGGCAGGCGACGGCGACAGTGGTGGAGGCGACTGAACGCAAAGCCTTCGACGACGATGACTGACAAACTGTGCTGCGCCACAGAATCATTATTAGATGAAATTCCAAAAGACAGGGTCGAACTCAAGATTAGTGAACTGTTTGTATAAATTGAATGATAATTAAAATACAAAGTATATATGGATCCTCTAACGCAAATCGTGAGGTCAGTTCTAATCATGTTCAATGCGCGCGGGTTCAAAAGAGCAAATGCGGATTTGGATTTACACAGATTATAGGCTTATGAAATTTCTAGCATTTGTTGTTATTATATTTCGGTAAGAATGGCTAACTCACAAATATTTATTTAAATCAATAATTATGAATACATAAAATGGTTTTTAACTTAGGTAATATGCAATTGCTCTAATTATTAATGAATTGGAAGTTTGATCATTTTTTCATGGTTTTCCATAATTTTTCATAAAAAATATTAAAAATTCATTTTTCAAATTCTTTTATTTTCCAGAAATTTAATTTTCAAAAAAAAACCTATTTCTAAATACAAGAATTTTTCAAATAATAAAATCTTTTTTGTTTTTTTTTTTAAATAAATGTATTTTGTAATTACAAATTACATGTAATTACAAATTATGTTAAGTTCTTTTTAGATAATATGTTTTTGTTTTTGTTTGCTTAACGTAGTTTTTAGGTTACGTTTTTTTCGTTACACTGCGCACTTATTTATTTTATCGTTTTTAAAGATCTTTTTTTACAGGGATGTTTTTTTAAAAGGGATGGTGAAAAAATATCAAGAGAAACTGACCACTTACAAATTTAAAAAAAAACACTGTGTCTCCATACAGAGATTTTGAATAATGTTATTTTAAATTTATAGTAATGCGGCCCTGGTGCCTCCTAATAGCATGTATTTTCGGAATATGTATGCTACAATAAACACACACACATACAAAAATAAATATATGTTTCTATATACATACTATATAAATATATATATGAGTGAGTGTGTATTCAACACTCACGCACCAAAAGAACTGTGAAAATTAGAAACACTACGATGCACGGTGGCACTCTCGCTCATTGATTAAGATTAATTGGTTGATTGAGTTAATTTATTTGAATTGCACAGTTTAGTTGATGTACATAGTAAGTGTATATACTGTATACATTTATCGCACCCCTTTCACTTACGTTCAATCGCCCAATACGTCGCAATCGACTTCGTATTACCGAACGTGTGGTTCGATGCGCCCCGCAATAGCCTATCAATTAGTTTGAATTCGATTCTTGCTAGAATATACGAAGAGAAATTTGTGGAAACATCGTTTTTGGGTTTAACTTTTGTGTTTCTTTAAATCTGTTCAATTTGAATATCTTTCAATCTTTTAAACGCATCATAAATACGAGTATGCATAAATCATATCAATCTGCAGCACCGACTAATTTTAGACAAATTTTATAGCTTATATACCGCATTAAAAATCATAAATCGCTGCGAATATCTCGTATAAATAGATCTACGCGAGAGTGCAAGCTTTTTCAGAGCAAAATTTGCGCAGTTAAAGAGTTTTTTTTTGTTGTCGTGTGCCATTGCTCTCAAATTCCGCGCTTCCATACGCGGTTGCGTCACTGCAGGCGCACGCAGGCATATTTAGTAGAAATAAACATGAAACACTTAAAATAATGCCGTTATGCGCCACAGAAGTCATAATTATAAAGCGGTGACATTTTCCCGAGTGAGCGCCCGCATTTTCTTGTCCGAATATAGATTCTTGTGAAGGACGCGCAAGGCAAGAGGATTTTTCTTGAATGCCACGATTATGATAAAATTGGATGAACTTAATTTGACAACGATTACATCATATTATTTATTTCGTAATATACTATTATTATTTGATATTACCATGTTATTTTTAATATTCTTGATATTTTTATAATATTTTCAAGTATTTTGGTATTAATTATAGAATAATAATTATATTCTCAATATTCTCAAGATATTCCTAATATATAATATTATATTTCATAGTATATTACGGATATTATCGCCAAATAATAATACTCGTGAATATAATTTGTATTTTGTATACTTTTAGTCAAACAATCAAAATTTAAATTTTAAAATGTATATGTATTATTGTATGTATGTTTATGTATTATGTCAGGTATTATGTGCATCCGTACGGTATAGTGCACATTTTGGAGTGATAATTAGACAAGAAACAAATTACGTGTTCATATACCCAATATTATACATTAATAATAATATTTAAAATACTTTGTATGTTTCGTAATAATAAATGTATTTCAAGTATTAGCAAATACATTTTCTATATTTTCAATCATTTTAAGTATAATATTAGTATTCTTGATATTTGTAAATCATAATTAATGTTTTAAAATCGATTGTACATATTTTCAACATTTTAAATATTGATGAATAATTATATATTACATATATATTATATTTGCGTATTATTATGCTTATTCCCTAATATTTTGAGAATTCGAAAATATTTTATCGCGCTCGTTATTTGGAACCGGAAAAAGATAGAAAAAGTATAAACAGAGAGGAAAAGTATAAATAATAATATAATAATTATTAAACTTCCATAAAGAGACGTACGTTACCACGTTACCTCGAATTCATCCGTAAATCAAGAAAAATATAAATATTTGAGAATCAATATTTAGTATACCAACACAAAACAAAGAATAACACTAAAACCATTGTTAAATACTTTCAAATATTTTAAAAACTATTTATTTAGAAAATATACAAACTCGTTAAATATAAAATTCTAAAAAATATTACATAAAAAATGTATATTTTGGAATTCGCTACGTTTTATGATACTTAAAAATACATTTTAAATTTATATATTCGATTATTTTTAAGTATTTGTATAAATGCACATAATATTCGCAAATACAAAATAGAAAACGTAGTATTTTTGAAAATATTTTCGATATTATTATTATTTCGTATTTAAATATTTTTGTCATACTATTATGAATATTGCTATAACCCAAAAACTTTAAACTAGTAAAAGCAAACACAAAAACCAATAATTCTGGTGATTGAAACCAATAATATAGTGTATTTGACTTTACAGCATCAATAACCCAAGAAGTATACATATTTATATATTAATGATATTATCGAATATTATTTAATAATATTATTATATTATCATTATTATTTTCTGTATTATTATATTATTTGTTATAATTTTAATATTCTCACAATATTATTATTATTATTGAATTTATATTTTTACAATTAGTATATTATCCGAAATTTCTGCTTTTATTAATAATATTATTGAATTTTATTTTTTACAATTAGTTTATTATCAGAAATTCTTGATTCTTATTACAGAGTTTCATGGTAAAAAAATGTTAGTTCCTTGCAAAAATATCAGTTAATATTTAAGTTTATTTATATATTCACTTAAATAAAAAAAAATTGTAAATACAAAAACATAGATATTTTTTGTTCAAACTTAAAGTGATTTTCTTTATTAGAAAATCAGTAATCTTCATTTTCACGGCCCAAATCACAAAAACAAACATAATCCCCTACCTATTTATTTATTGCTATTGATTCACTTCAACTTTAAAGAGGTTGTTAGATTTAAAAAAAAACTCAATTTTAATACGGCAGATCATTTAATATATTAGATATTTGAGAAAAATTCTTTTGAATAAGTTTTAACCGTTAACCGTTATCCGTTTTAACCACTTTGATTGACATTTAAGGAGGGGGTCTAGTAATATCTCTGCGGAGGGATGCAGTTTGTTATTCAAAAGTGACCTTATAGAATTATATTATTTGCATCTTTCTGAAATAACATGATCCGTTATCGTTTCATTTGGTAGAATATTTCATTTTTCCGGAAGGCCATTTAGCCACAACGCCATTTGGCGGAAGGCTATTTAGCCGAAAGGCCATTTTTTTGGCTGAAATTCCATTTAACCGAAAGGCCATTTAGCCAATTGGCCATTTAGCCGAATGAATCAGTTGGCCGTAAACTTTGCAGTATATACTCCAATCCAAACTGCAAAAAGGTTAAAAAAATATTAATTTTCAATGTCGTTAAGCACAACTTAAACATTAATAATATTTTCATTTTTTACATTATTTTAAGGACCTCTTCGGCTAATTGGCTTATTTAGAAAAAAAACGTGTAATGGGAAATGGAAATGACTTCTTCGGCTAAATTTTGTCCAAATCATCTCGTCACTGTCCCTATTTAAGGTCTCTTTTAATCTTACTACATTGTGAACGACACATATTATTAGACACGTATATATATAAAATATTTCGTTAACAGAATAATTTACCACATTATATTGGTCATTTACACGTGTATTTCTGTCAATTGAGTTCTGTATGAAATACTCGTTATATTCACTATATTGCACTCTGGCACGTGTGTACAACTGTACATTTATACTTTCGATACATGAATTGTGTCTGGCATGTTTCTGTCTCCCTTTCTCTCGACGTGGAGCATATTATATCATATTGCTGGGCAACCGAGGACCGTCGCGGCAAAAACCAGCATGCTCCCCTTTCCTCTATATCTCGAGTTGTAATATAGTATCACGTATATATATAAATATATATATATATATATCGTATATTATGTTGTATATTATATGAATATGTGTGTGTGTGTATAATATACACACATTTTATAACACAACAGAAGCACACACACACACACATACACACATTTGAAGGAAGCAGCAACAAGTGGATAAAATTGGAAAGGGATGTTTCGATGTCAAGCGGGAAATGCTTTGGGTTTTATGTTTTAAGTGGCCTTATTAAAAGATTGGCGTTATACGCAAAAGGCGAAGTTCAAGATTCCGTGTATTATGTGTGGGTGTGTATGAGTGTGGATTTCTTATGTGTGTGTGTGTGTGTGCTTTTGCGTAAATGTATGTGTGAATTGATTTCGAGGGTGTTTGATCGAAAGGGAGTTACACTCAGGGTGTGTCTGCGCCTTGTTTGATAAAAAGAAAAAAGCCGTGTATTCAATACGTTTGCAGAACATCAAGAAAATCTATTGATTTTCGATTGAAAGACCGACATTACGTCTGCACCTCGAAATGCAATGCACTTAAATTGCAATGCACAAAAAATGCATTGTATAATATATCTGGCATTGTGCGAGAGCGCACGGCAATTTCGTGCGGTGCGCTGCGCAAATGCACCTTTGGAATATATACGGTATTATATTTATATGTTATCGTCTGACATCCTTTTCGGGAACGTGTCGACGCAACGACGACGTATGCAGGATTTATGCACTCGCAACTGGCGCCGATTATATTCAATGCATTTAAAACATTTGAAAACTTTTCCGCCATAATCGGATGAAAGTACTTTGCAAAATTTAATAAGTTGTCTACGCGCGCAAAGATATATGTATTTTAAGTATATATTTATGTATACCGCACCTTCACATCTCCGGGGTGGCTCGCTCCGAGTTTTCCCGCGTATATATATATATATATATATTTATTTATGTATGGAAAACGTGTGTGTATAGCGAATAAGAATGTGTAGATATATAGAAAATTGTAAGCGCCGAACGGATTAACGCGATGCATCCATAAATTTTAAATGGCTGAGGAAAAGTTCGCATTGTAAGATAATTTTCCGAAATGAAAATGGGCTTTAAGTGTAAAACGGGAGTTTATGTGGTCGAAACGCATTGTGTGTATAGTACATTTGTTTTTGTTTAGGTTTGAAGTTAAGGGCAGATTTAAATGGAATAGATATGATTAAGAATGTTATAGGGCGAGAGGATATACAATTAGGAATATGGAATGTTCTTAGCAAGATTTAGTAATGAGTTCAATAAATTAGGTTAAAATTGGATTGCTTAATTAGATTACGCTTAAAAAATATATGATATATGTTTATTTAAAAATAGTCTTTCAAGTCCTCTCTTAATCACAGATCACAGGACTTGAAAGCTTAGGCCGGATTTGCACTTAGTCATTAGCACCACTTGGTCATTTTTTTCATTTATTATCCATTAAACAGTGCCTATTAGGTTTGGTCTTTACGAAATGTCCATGAATAACACGCTGACGGAGATGGGAATATATTTTTTTTCATATATGTTTAAGGTAGATATCTTCAGGTGCCAGGTGCCGACGGTACCCGGTCTGAATCCCGGCTCTGATTTTTGCGAATGTTTACGAAATAATTCGTCTCTATATATAGAATAATTTAATTATTAAAAAAACAAATTTGCTCTCTTATACAAGTAAACTCCAAAAAATATTCAAGCCAGATTTTAAATAAGAGCTTAACAATAATATTCAAGCCGAGCCGTTATTCCAGGTTGTTTGGCTTTATAAGGGACTGAATAAAAGCTTTAGCCAAACTATTCACCCTTTTTTTCCAGTTAATTGATTTATTTAGGACCTGATCTAAAAACTGTGAACAATAAAGTGTGCCCAAAAAATATTAAAATCGTCCCCAAAAATAATGTATGTATTCCGCAATTATATAATATATTTCGCCAAAAAACATGTTTGTGCCCAAACAAGTGCACATACAAAAATAAAAAAAAATAATGGGTTGTAACTAACAATTATACATGTCAAAAAACCTTTTTTCTTGGTAACAATATTTTTTTCATGATAACAAATTTTTATTTTAACCCTTCCTTTTTTTTTAGATTATTTGATAAAATACACACCAAAGTTCCCATATATTTACAGAAACTTCATTTTTTATTTCAGAATATTGTAATTTAGAATTTTGAAAATGCAGAATGACACAATGTCCCCCTCACAGAATATTTTCTGGATCAGCCTATGGGTTTAACCTTACAAATGATTGGTCATTAAAATCAGGTAAAACCTACATTAGTTAAATTGATATAAAAGTTTTGGATAATGATGATGACTATTCGTTTTTTTATTCAATCTAATTTAGGTAACATTTTCTATTTTTTTTTGCTTGTTATTTGTTGGTTTTATGCTGTTGAGCCAAAAACTTGATTTCCACTTTATTTGAAAAAAAAACTCTTTATTTTATACCAAACAGAAATAAATCACTCAAAAAATCCACTTCCAGTCTCTTAAAGATGACTACTTAAAAAAATGTCTAAACTATCCCATTTTAAATGATGGATTGTACAAAAATGGTCATTGACATAAAATCAAAAAAAATATAATAATATTTTCGATGTAATTTGTTTAGCATGAAGAGAAAATAATATCATTGTTTTCACCAATAATAAAGATAGCCATTAGCAGCGAATACATACATTTTAGTATGGATTTACTTTGTTTAGTTAGAAATAGGAAAAATATGTATAAAATCTATATTTTAAAAACCATTTAAATAACATGTTAAATTCGTTTATATATTAACAAAATGAACGACAATTATAAAGTTTAAGACAAGCTTGACTGTTTTTTTAAATAAGAGCAATTTTAAACATGTGGGTTTTTTTAAAAGGCGTATTTTAAACAAAAGTCATTTTTTAAATTTATTTTACCATTTCAAGAATTTATAACTATAATGGCCCCTTTGTTATTTCATAGGGGTGTTTTTAACCATGAATTTTATTTAAGCCGTCAGTTGTTTTTTATTTGAGATTTTTAGGCCTAATCCATCTGTTATTTTTACTATGATAGTGGTTAGGTTAAAATAGAGGGTATTTTACGATGAGAACTGCTTTAATCAGTAAGGGTTTTATTTCACCACAAAAGCTTTTTGAATAAACAAAAAATTATAAAGGTTTTTTTTGCATGACATTTTTTGGTTAATAAAATCAGAAACTTTGTACTGATGGTATTTTAAATAATAAAAATTTATTAATCACCTTATCTCAGAATGGATATATTTTCAGCAAAAATTATTATAAAATTTTTAATGTATATGATGAATGTTTTTTAATTTTTTTTTGAAATTACAAAGGTCACCCAATCGTTAAAGGACATCAAAACTTTAATAAAATTTCCTAAAATTGTTTTTTCATGAAAACTATAACTTCTGTATATAATATATTATACTAACGTAATACTAAAAAACGTTCTGTAATACATTGTATGTGATTTCAGTTGCGATTGTCTCGCGCGTGCATAAATTGCCATAAATTTCAATTAGCTCAAATTAAACATCGTGGATCATGCATCATCGCTACTAGAAGAAATGTATGTATATATGTGTATATGTATGTGTGTCTATATATATATATATATATATATGTGTTTATAATGTCCATGGGAAAAAGGCCAAGATTAAGTGAGTGTACTTAACGCACTTGCGCTGGTGTGCAAGCTGAACATATATAGCAAGTCATTCTTGGTGATGTATGTAAATTAAAATATATGTGCATGCATATATTACTCATATATGTATATATATATACTATAATATTAAAATATTCCCGCTCCGTCTGGGCTTAGACCAAGCGCAAATAATGACCATTGAGCAGTTTACACATGGAACACGCTTAGCTCTCGCGCAGCAGTAGGTAGAACGATTACCTTAAAATGTCCCTTGTCTACGTCCTGGCGATCAGCCTCTAATTAATATGTATTAGTGGAGATTTTCAATATAGACATATAAGGATACATACAAAAAGAGCAGTAACGAAATATAGATTACTCGACACACAGAACCGATATACAGAATAAATTTTGATGTAGATACATATATCTACGTTTTACTAAACGCAGGCAGGATGAACAAGCGCCAGCGTGACATTTCCTGGAAAACTCCAGAAAATGCAAATTGACGAGTTTGTGGTGCGAAAAGAGTTTTTTTGTTGTCAATCAGTCTCAATGTCACTGTGTACGAACTATTTGCGCACTGGGCTATAGAGACTTAGAAAATATAATTGCATATATAATTGAGCCAGCAATTACTACAAACTAACAATAGGTTCATTAGTTTAATGGGTAATTTGTATAGTTTACTGAACAAATCTCGAAAGTTTGATGATTAGGGATATTGAAATTGAAATATAAATATAACTTAATAATTAGATTATCTATTTTTTCATAACATAATTAAAAATAGATAACATTAAAAATCTTGATTTGATATAAAAACAAAATGATTTTTCAAGCAAAAATCTGGAAACATAATTTCAAAAAAAACAGGAATTGAGATTTTACTATTAAAACCGGAAACAATTTATTTCAAAATATTTTATTTATCAAAAAAAAATTAAAAAACCTTTAAATCTTGACTCTTGTATTAAAAAAAGAAATTATTGTCTTTGAAATTTTTAATACGTTTTATGTTTTAAAATAATTCCAGTAAACGTCTATAAATTAAGACTCTCCTGGAAAAATCTAAAAATTAAGATAAATCTTTTTTTTAAATGTAAATTGAAAATGATAAAATAATAATATAATAATTTAGACAATGGAGATTTTTCAGAAAAAATGTAAAAATTTAAATGACATAAAATCTTAAACAATAAAACGATTTTAAATTGAAATCCTAAACTTTAAAATTAGGATTTTTCTATTAAAAAGTATGCATTCTTTTGTGTCTTGTAATTTTCTTTCTGATAAACTTTAAAAATAGAAAATTAGATTTAAAAAAAATGAATTTAATATGGAAATGGAAAAAAATATATTTTATTTCAGAAAATATAAAAGGAATATGAAAAAATGTATTTTAAAATACTGTAATGTTTTCATTAAAGATGGTTATTGCATATTTTTATATTATAATCAATAATATATTACAAATAATATAATATAGTAAAAAAAACAAAAAACATTTTTGATTTATTTAATGCCATTTTTTAAAAAAAAAATTAATTGTGTGAAAATATTAATTTTGTTTGTATAAATAATAACAAAAAAAAATACTATAATTTTATTTGAAAAAAAACCTTTAGGTTTTCTTTAAATGGATAAAAAAATTAAACAAAAAAAAATATTTGATACTTGTAAAAATAAAAAAATAAATACCAAATAATTTAGAAATAGAAATAATTTAAATTTGCTAAGGTAAAAACAATGATTTATCGGTTGATTGAATTAAGTATGTAGAAAGGTAACGATAAGAAACTAAACGTAAAGATTTTGTATTTAAAGTGTTTTTTACTTTTAAAAATAATAATTATAGAGAAATACTTTTTTTATGTAAATACATTGGCAGTTTACTATTAAAACTTTTATATTTTTTATTATTGATTAAAAATTATTATTTTAATTATTATTATTATTAATTATTATTTTAAATATTATTTTTTATTAAAAAAATATTAAAAAAAAAGAATAAACATAAAAATATAAAAAATATATATTAAATCTAAATAATGGCACATACCTGGGCATATACGTTTACAACACGACATTTATTTCTATTATCTGGTATTTTCTTCTTACCTATAAAAAATAAAGAAAAATGTTTAGAATTATTTTTATCCATTAAATTAAATTAAAAGTTTTTGGTAAATGTTTTAAAAATTGTTCGAATAACTAGCAAAAATTATCTTATATAGATTTTGTTTTTATATGGCACACATTTAATAAACAAAAAATGCTATTCGTTATAATAATTTTGGTTTTTTCTTGTTATTGTTTGTCATAAAGTAAATTGGTGTAGCCTCGACCTTCACCATTAGCCATCTAAATTTCGGTATGTATATATAACCATGGGTTAATTTTCTTTACACTTATTTTTTTAATTAATAATTGAATTCAATTTTTAATTTACTAAGTGCGACGCCTGTGTTTCAATAAGTACAAATTTAAACTCAGGAACAAAGAATTTTGGGTTATGTTATCACGTTTTGTTAGTCTACGAATGATTTTTATAATTCCCAGGGTTGAGTCATAGATAAGCTAAAATTATAAATTTATTACGTATTCTTACAGCCTACTAAAGCACTGATGAGGAATTGTGAGTTTTCATTTTGCCTCTAAGATATATAGGTTTATATAGGTAACTAAAAACTAAAATTTAAAAGGCCATTTTTTAGCACTAAAAACTGGATGCCAATTATTGAATATTAATATCAACAGTACTGTTAAACTATTTCAATAAATTTCAACTAACCGCAAGCTTCCGCAACACAAAAACAAGTTTGGTACCCGTCAATTCTCCTACAAACAATTCCCCGAAAAACAATTTCCGAAAAAAGATTTACCGAAAAACAATCCCCGAAAAACTATTCCCCAACAAAAAAATACTCGAAAAACAATTCTCTGAAAATAATTTTCCCGAAAAACAATTCCATTTTTTTTAAAAGGACTTTATTTTAATCATACAAATAAACCATATATAAATATTTATTTCAAATAACAGATCAATTTTTGGTTTTATGCATCTCAAATTTAAAATATATCCTCAACATTTTTAGAAAATGGATTCTTTGTTTTATGTTTGATTTTAATATGGTAGTATTTTTATCGTAAAAAATAGCAAAACACAACCAAAATACAAGAAAAAACAAGAATTTGATTACATTTTTAAATATGAATTTTGGTTCACATGTCATTATCTTCACATTGTATACCGCAATATTCATAAAGTGATGGTTCCTTCTAAAGACTCTTAAAAGAAAGTTTCATCCTAATCCCACCAGACATATGCTTAAAAGCCTGATGGGAATATTCAGTGGGAGAGTCAGTCAAGTTTTAAAACGAAGTAATTCATTACAATAACTAAAATGATTATGGAATTATTTTTTTATAACCATTCAGAATGGTTTTAGCAATAAATTTAACGTAAAAATAAAAAAATAATGTCAGGATTATTTTATTTTAAAATTGTAAATTTGAGATCATTTAATAGCCAAAACAAATAAAAAAGAATTTCAATTTATTGAAATATATATTATTTTTTATAAAATGGCATATTTTATTTTATTTTAAACTTTCTAAAAAGTATTTAAGAGCGTTTTTTGGTCGTTTTACGCCAATTAGGAAGAAAACAATGATCAACATAAAACGTGCTTTTTCTGATGACCCATGGAGCTCTTCCCGTCACACACACATACACAGGTCAATTATCGATTATAGTAACATTTCTTTTACGCAACAGAGAGACTCTCTGCGTGCGCTTTCATTCGCTCGGTACACGATCGTGCACACATTTGCGCTTAAGGTTTACTGATCTAAATTTCTCAGAGTTGTCGATCGCGAATGCCACCGCCTGAAAGCACAACGCACGCGCGCGCGTGAAGATCACTGCCGTATGCCGTGTGTGCGCGCAGACGAGGTTCAATGCTCTTTTTCTTCCCGCCACAACATCGCCGACTCCGCACGCCATCACCGCCGCTGCCGCCCGCTGCCCGCCGAGCCGCATCCGCGCACCGATCCGCTGCCACAGTCCGACCGATCGTGAACATGATCAGTTTTTTGCGCTTTGCTTTCAATAATAAAAAAACGAAGAGTAAATAATAATAATACTCTCTATATATATAAAAATATGTATATATATATATATATATAAAAATAAATTGTAATAGTATTTGTGCGCGTGTATATATGGTACACGTTCACGAAAAAGTACGATACAATTTGGTTAAATATTACA
>JAAAKO020028751.1:0-13662 GCA_010015015.2 Bolitophila cinerea
ATTGATTGATTGATTGCATTCTTGCATTAAAAATAAACCTGAGATCTATTTTGCATTCAAAAATAATCCTGCTCACTTTTTGCAAAATATTTTTGTCAAAGATGCTTTTTGGGTTCTTCATTTTTTTATAATTTTAATAATATCATATCTGTTCTTTATCAAAATTTTATAATTTTCATTATAATTCAAATAATATAATATCCGTACTTTAATTAAATTAAATATATACATATTCGTCAAGAAATATATAAATATATATAAAATAATCGACGCCGACATTATGCTTAGTTTTACACCAAAATATTGATTGGTAAAAATTCTGAAATACGTTGGTTCTATAAAATTAGACTATTCTAATAAACATCATTCATTATTATATATGAATTCTTATAAATTGTTTTTTAATTATTATTTTTATTTTTGTTATTCAATGATGTGACTGAATATTATTATATTTGACCTAGGGCGACAAAGGGCTCGTAATTGGACCGCTAGAGCTCGTGATCAATTTTACTTGAGGAGTAAAATTGAGGAAGTGGCCATAGCCCAGCTGGTTTGTAATATTTCCACATGAAGAAGAAGATGATGTGTATGTGATATGACTGATAAGACTTTTTCTGAAAATTCTCTCGGATCTTTTTTTTTAATTAAATAAAGTATAGAATAATATGTACACTAAAACATGTGATATAAATTGGCGTGATTACGTGTTTTTGATACAATTCAGAATTCATCGCTTTAAAAAAACGAATAAAAATGTAGAGACCACAAATAGGTTCTATGGATTTAATAATGCGATAGGCTCGAGCTGATCAGCAAGCAGAACAGTACAATGAGAAAGAGTGTGTGACATGTTATTTATGACAGCTATATATAGTGTAAACTTGTAAATCATCGACTTATCTGTAATAAAATTAAAACTCAGTGTCCTCACTTTTTACACACAAACTAATTTAGAGTTTAAAATGTAAACACATTCAATGTGAAAATGACTCACGCAGCATATAAATTTAAGTATAGTTTTCATCTTATCCATCTTAATAATTAGGAGCACTTATGATTTATCACGTTCGCGTATTTACATAAAATATTATTTATACAGACAAACTAATAAAACAACAATTAAAAAAAAAAACTAAATTCAACAACAATAACAAAAACAATATAGTATCTATAATAATTATGGCACATGATTTAAAAAATAGTATATCCACTGACCTAAAGCTGACTGTGTTGTTAAACCCTGCGCTGCTCACTCACTACTTTCGAAAAAGTTAAGAAATGAACAAAGAACCGTTGCCTTTATATACCCTATTTTGAGATTCACTTTTCCAGAGATAACGAGTTTTAATTGTTTGTCTTGTTGGTACATATGGATGGATACACGCAAGTGTATTCACATATACACACATAGATACAATACACATATATATATTCGCACACATATCCAAAATACATGTGTATATCTACAAGTCGAATTTAAGTGTAGTCTGTAGTGTATTGTATTCAGAGGCACACATACACATATTTAAATCAATGACGTGATACGTGAAGATGCTCCCAGAGAGGAACACACATTGTAAATTCAGTTTAGGTATTATATATAACTTATTTTTAATTTATTACATTGTTTTGATTCATATGATGAGTAAGGCCGGCTTTAAATGTATTTAGCCGCTCAATTATTTTTAAGATTAAAATATTTAAAATATCGATGTTGATTTTTGAAAATAGCACTTGCACCTGAACATGCCGTTTATAAGCAAAATTAAGTAAGATCTGGGATAGAATTTGGAAAAATTTAAAATATTCATGATTGAAAATAAAGTACGATATTTTTTGAGGAAGTTAAACAAGTTATTTTATGTATTTTAATTATTATATTTCAATTAAAAAAATAGCCACAAATATCAAAATAATTGTTTTTTTAGTGTAAATATATCAATTTTCTTACTATAAAATGTAACATTAGTGTAAATTCAGTAATTTTTTTATGAAAAATCAGGCAGAGAATCAGTACAAAATCAGTGTTTTTCTTAGTACAAAATCTGTGATTTTTCTTATTACAGAATCAATGATTTTCTAAAGACAAAATCAGTGGCTTTGTTAGTACAAAATCGGTGATTTTTGTAGTATAAAATCAGTGATTTTCTCAGAACAAAATAAATGATTTTATTATAACAAAATCAATGATAATCTTTGAATAAAAACAATAATTTTCTTAGTACAAAATCAATGATTTTTGTAGTATCAGTGGTTTTTTAGTACTAATAAATCAGTGTTTTTACTATTGATTTTCTAAGTACAAAATCAATAGTATTCTTAGATAAATCAGTCACTTTCTTTGTATAAAATCAGTGATTTTCTCAGTACAAAATAAAAGATTTTCTCAGTACAAATAAGTGCTTTTCTTAGTACAAAATAATTTATTTTCGTAGTACAAAATCATTGATTTTCGAAGTACAAAATCAGTGATTTTCTTAGTACAAAATCAATGATTTTTGTAGTATCAGTAGTATTTTCTTAGTACTTATAAATCAGGGTTTTTTAGTACAAATTCATTGATTTTCTAAGTACAAAATCAGTAATATTCTTTGAATAAAACCAGTAATTTTCTTTGTATAAAATCAGTGATTTCCTTTGTATAAAATCAGTGATTTTCTTTGTAGAAATACAGTATTTTTTTTAGTACAAAATAAGTGCTTTTCTTAGTACAAAATCAGTTTTATTCGTAGTACACAATCATTGATTTTTGAAGTACAAAATCATTGATTTCCGAAGTTCAAAAACAGTAACATTCTTTGTATAAAAACAGTGATTTTCTTTGTATAAAATTAGTGATTTTCTTTCTACAAAATCGGTGATTTATCTAGTACAAAATAAGTGATTTTCTCAGTACAAAATAAATGCTATCCTCAGAACAAAATCAGTGTTTTTTGTACAAAATCAGTAAATTTCTTAGTTCAAAATCAGTGATATTCTTAGTATAAAAAAGTTTTTTTCTTAGTACAAATTCAGTGATTTTCTAAGTACAAAATCAGTGTTTTTTTAGTACAAAATAAGTGATAATCTTTGTATAAAATCATTGATTTTCTTAGTACAAAATTAGTGATTTTCTTTGTATAAAATTAGTGATTTTCTTTGTACAAAATCGGTGATTTCTTTAGTACAAAATAAGTGATTTTCTCAGTACAAAATCAATAATTTTATATGTAAAAATTCAGTAATTTTCTTTGTATAAGATCAGTGATTTACTTCGTACAAAATCAGTTATTAACTTTTGATTTTCTTTGAACAAAATCTTTGTAAAAAATGATAGTTTTTTGAACAAAATCAGTGTTTTTCTTTGTAGAAAATCAGTAATACAAAATCAGTGATTTTCTTCGTACAAATTAATTGCTTTTTCTAGTACAAAATCAGTGATTTTCTTTGTACAAAATTATTGGTTTCTTTGTACCAAAGCAGTGATATTCTTTGTACAAAATCAGTGACTTTCTTTGTACAAATTAAGTTCTTTTTCTAGTACAAAATCAGTGATTTTATAGGTACAAAACCAGTAATTTTCTTTGTTCAAAATCAGTGATTTTCTTTGTACAAATTAAGTGATTTTCTTTGTACAAAATCAGTGATTTTATTTGTACAAAATAAGTGATTTTCTTTGTACAAAATTGCAGTGATAATCTTTTTACAAAATCAGTGTTTTTCTTCTTACAAATTAAGAGCTTTTTTAGTACAAATTCAGTGATTTTTTAGGTACAAAATCAGTAATTATCTAGGTACAAACTCAGTGATTTTCTTTGTACAACATCAGTGATATTTTGTACAAAATTAGTGATTTTCTGTGTACAAAATCAGTAATTTTCTTTGTACAAAATCAGTGATTTTCTTTGTAAAAAATCATAGTTTTTTTGAACAAAATCAGTGTTTTTCATTGTACATAATTCAGTAATTTTCTATGTACAAATTAAGTGCTTTTCCTAGTACAAAATCAGTGATTATCTAGGTAAAAAATCAGTAATTTTCTTTGTACAAAATCAGTTATTTTCGCAGTACGCCAGGAGTGTCGACAGCCCACTGTGTTTCTGTGTAAATAAAATTAAATCGAAATTTTAAAAAATATATAAAAAGAAACGCATAACTTGCATTAAATTAAGGCCCAGAATTATTTATAAAAAATAGTCATATTATATCATTATTTTAATTTTGTATATTCAATATTTTTGTTGATGTATTTTACGGTATAAGAACCTATTATCCATCGCTAAATAGCAGATATTTGGGATACTCTTTTGGCTCGCTAGTCGCTCTATAAATTTGAACTTTTTCAATTTTTATTTTGGATTAATACAAGTTAAAAGAAGTACTCGAAATCCATATAAATAAGCGCAGGCAATCAGATAGATTTAACGAAGGGTTTATGCTTCATATCACTGTATACTACTAATGTATCTACACAAATATGTGTGTGCATGTGTGAGTGTGTGTGTGAGAGTAAAACGATAACAATTCTGCAATATTTGCGTATGATTGTTGATGATCACTTTTGCATTTGCTGCATAGGAGGTAGCTTGTAAATTTAGCATTCGTATCGGGTTAATTTTAGATTTCCCGTCTGGATAATAATATTGTCTTAGATTTTTCTTTGTCTGCGCACTTGATGCACACATAAATCTTATCAGTTATCACAGTATTTTTTTTCATATAAGCATATACATATATACAGTACATATACTATATAATATATGTTTATTTTACTTTGGAATGATTTATACTTGGTGATATATTAATTAAGTGATATATTAATTTGCATGTGATGGCAAAGGTTGTGTTGTGTGATACACAGCAGCCTCTCTGATAACTGATAACGCACAGAGATACCATTGACTTGGAATTTTTTTTATAAAGAATTCAAATTTAAAAATAGAAATAATTATATATAATAATGATTCATTTGTGAGTGATTTCAAGTTGCCTAATCATACCTAATCTTTTTAAATATAATTGTATATTTTGAATTTAAAAATAATCCGATTTAGTGAAGCCACTTTTATGGTCTATAGAGTACATCAGAAGTTCGGAACACAGATGAATAGAGTTAAAAAAAAGATTTGAGAAGAATTTCTTATACATCTTTCGGACGAGATTTTCCAGAGCAAAATCGAAAATTTAAACATTTAGCAATTTGGATTTTATTTTCAATATGTTTTTGTACATAAGCTTTTATCCAAAATAACACCTAAGTATATTGAACTTTTTCACTGAGTTTTATTTCAGTGTTATAAAGTTTATAGGTATAATGGTATAGATATTGTAAAATTTTCTTCGTGAAGAGAACCACACATCATAGTTGTTTTAGAAGAGTGGACAGACAACGATTTTGAGCACCACCTAATTTTAATGCATTTTGCATAATATTTATTGATACTAACAAAAATAAAAATTCCAAAAATTTAAAACATGTTAGGTCTAATTTTTAACCTAGCTCAAGAGATGCGGGCGGCCTAACTTTAACATGAAAAAAAATCTCGGGATTGTATGTCAATAATTAAACACGTTCGACTCCCCTCAAAACATCTACACAGAATTTCGTTGATATCGATTAATATTAATCTAAAAGTAAAATTTAGAAAACGATGCTTAATTACGTCTGATTTTTGTTATCAATTCTGGTAAAAATAAATATCCACAATAATCCAGTTTCGGTTGGGATTTTTGTTCTGTCGTAATGTCAACTCATCTGTATAATAATAATTGTAAAATTAAATTGAATAGCGTGCTGGCGTGAATGTGATTGAGACAGGGGCACTCCGCGTATACGAATTCGTCGTCAGCAGCATTCAAGACAAAAAACGACAGTATAGAGAACATATAGCGATGAACTGATGACATTATATAATTATATTATATATAATTCGAAACATGCATATAAATGCATACAATGTATATACTACTCGCGTCTGGATCAGAGAATCAGGTCAAGCCTATGATTCATGTGTTCTTGGAACAAGGATGCATGATTTTGGCAATGATTTGCCAATAATACCAGTTTAATTTGGTTTACTTTGGTTCTAGCCTGTTTTCTGTTTTATTTATAAAGAATTGCATACATACAATATTATATATTCTACGCGTACTGAAGTATTTTGATTCAAATATATAAATAAATATTCTCTTTAACTTTGCGGAAACCATGTAGTACCGGAGAATTAAAAAAATGCAATAGCTAAAACAATAACAAATTATGCACAGCATACATGTCTATAAATTGATGGTTTTCACTACTTTTATAATGGTTAAATCCTCTACTACAAATCGTGTACCTTCAAGTGTAAAATTTCTAATTATATAGATTTGAATAAAGGGTCAATTATTCAAATCTATATAATTAGGAATTTTATATTTAATATCTAAACCTGATTCTGTATTTTATATTTTTCATTACATTCGACTCTAAATGAGGTACTAGGCTGGAACCCTATACAAAATAAAAAATTTTGCTAAAGAATAAAACGATGGAGTGATTGTATCTTGTATGTATCTTTTATAACAAATATTTTCCCTGAAATTAAATCACTATACTCACAATTATGCTTTTATTATTGTTTATTTACATAACGATTCTAAAATCCTGATACAAATTCTTTTTTCACAGTCTTTCGAATGGGTGCAATTCTCTTTGGTGTCTCCATGTGTACTTCCTGCGTAGATTGCAAAAATGAACTCATTTTCTGGGATTCATTTATAGTTTTGTCAGCTATGATATAAACATAATTATAATAATATATATGTATTAAATTAATTTGATGGTTTTAGTTACTTACTTATAGTTGTGTTCAACCAATCTGAAACAATTTCATTTGGCAGAGGTTGACTACGATCATCAAGACCCGATCCAACATCCCAGATTGATAGAATATCAGCGGCTAGTGCATCTTTGTACTTAGACATTTGCTGCAGCGACTGTTGCCACCTGGGCGCACGACGAGACGGCACAGGCTCCTCCACTACATTTAAATCAGACACAGCATCCTTTTTTGATAACACATTCAGCATAGACTCGAAATTGACGATACTGGTTGCTAAAAACGGACGATCCTCCTCAACGGTCGATTGTCTAATTTGATTCTGCCAAATTTCCATTTCATCGGCAATGAGCTGATCGTCCACTTCCACACGGTTCGCGGAAGATTTTTGAACGATATCTTGGCAGAATATATGGCCAGCACTGTTCTGTGTCAACAGACGATAGTTGAGACAATTTTTCATGAGACTCAACCCGGTAGTACTTAGTGCAACCTGTTCTCGAGCACCGTTAAACGGATCTAGACACACACCGCGCGATCGCGCTATATTATATGTTGTATTAATGCTAATTGGTCTAAAGGGTAAGTACGGTGCAAGTCGGCAGTCCTCACTAGAGGTTGTCTCACATATACGTAGATCACCAGGCCGTGAACTAGATACCGTAATCAATTCCGACTGGTTATAGCGTTCCATGATGTCAATCATCTGTGGCGCAGCCTTTAGCTGATGTATCCAACGTATCTGTCGGACATTGTACTCGCTTGCAAATCGTATGTCTAGTGCAAAAAGCTTGTGTGTTGTAGCAACAAATGTTACGTCATTCCTGACAGACCGTTCCGTGCAGGTGATCTCTTCGCACGATTCCACGGTATTGTAAAAATTAAACGCAAAGCAGCTAGAGTCTTGCGAGTTCACTGGTGCACGTGCATCAAATAGACGAAAACAATGACGATCGGTTAGTGAAAATGTGTTTGGCTGGTAGTAACGCAAACTGTTCCAATTGTCTGACGTTAATCCGTCTAAACAATCAATTTTGCTTTCGTAAATAGGTTCTAAAGGATTTTGTAGGTCCCAGATTTTAATCGTACGATCGGTATCACAAGTATAGAACTTTGACGAGTTGATATCATGATCACCGCTCGTGAAAGGTGTTTTTGACATAAGCTTAGTAGACTCTCTATTTTTGCTAATAGCACTCAGCACAGAGAAATGATTACGTTGTCGGACAGATAGCATTGAGTTGGCTGCACAGCAGCGCAGTTCATAGATTGTTCCATTGGCTCCGTCGACTGTATCTCCAGCAATAGCCTCACACTTGACAATCTTTAGTTCCTTCTGATGATTAAGAACTATGGATATATCTATAAACAAACAAATCAATTAGTATTATGTATTGCATTCATATTGCGAGTAGTCTCACTTAATCGATTCGCATTATTTCCGCTGACATGATATATCCAGTCTCGGTCACCTGTCGAAAGCGTTGCTAGACTGCCACCAGTGAAATACCAATTGTATGCCCCCGAGAAGTTTGGATCAGGATCTTCTTCAAGTAATTCAGCAACTTTTTGTACGTACCCAGATTGAATTATACTGTGCTCTAAGTCGTCGTCTGAATATTTACAATTATTTCCTAAAAAATATAAATAATCAAAGTTAAAGAAAAATCAAGTGCATTTTGTGGAAATGTTTACGTTGGCTCTTTTTAAAGTTGCATTTTATTCTATTGAGTTTATTAAGAAACTCTCGTTTCCTGCGCACCAACCCCACGACGACATCATCTTTGTCCTGTGTCATGGGAACCGTGTACTTTGGCAACGGATGCGTTGACGTCCATGGATTTGGTTCGTACTTATAATCTAGATACGTAGGGTCATCGATTGTATTCAGACCAGTTGTAATATGGTGCGGATATCGTTCGAGGCATTGCCGAGAAGAACTAGTCAAAAGATTAACGACATTCTGTTTATGTGGCCTGTCGCATATAATCTACAAATATATAAACGTGTTAATGGTATTGTTTTGATTGAACTTGAACTTAAACTTACTGAAAATAGGTCCATAGTACAGTAGATTTTCAGATTTAAAAACAATTTATAAATTTAAAACGATCATAATTATGGAATTATTATGTTCGGTGGTGGTTCTGTATTTCTTATTGTTTATTTTTCATATTTCGTCTGAACGGCCTATCCAAAAATATAAACAACACTTAAATTTTGACAATCAAGTTTGTAGCAGTTTAAATACCATGTGCGAATTTTACAGCAGCCAAAAACTTCTGTACCATAAAAAAAAAACTTATCGTTTAATAGGATGCGTTTAATGTTTTGTCGATAAGAAATATAAATAGGGTGTTATGTAAGTCGATGTCAGCTGATAGCTACTAACTCATTTATTCTATATATATTATTACGTGTGTTTAATAAAGAGCAATATAATCTTCCGGCAATATTCAAGCTTCACTAGGTAAATAATTGCATACTCTTTACTATAAACTTGCATATTATAATATACGTCTTTAATGTTCAGTTGTCAGTCTTCAATTATAAGTTTTTAATCGTCAGTAAAAATTATCAGTTTTCGCAGTCTTTGGATTTAATCGTTTGTCTTGATCCGCCAGTATTCAGTTTTCGCATCATCACTTATTTAATCGTCGTTAAACTTCAGTTTCTGATGTCAGCAGTGTATAATAATGTGTGATAAGTAAAACTGAATATTTTCGTATTATTTTCAGATTTAGTGTTGTCACCCATTTCGTTTCCTCCCAGCATGTGAGATAAGATAATTTTATTTATAATGTTATAGGATTTATTATAAGCAGCCGATTTAAATCCGTTTGAGATGAAATGGAATATTTAGTTATATATTTTAAAGACTTTATTGGTCGTATGATATAAATGTTGTTTGAGTTATCTTGCTACATTTCAACAGTTTTTTATATTGATTGAATAAATAATACTTATTTTTATAGGTATACATTAAAAAAACTAACTTTATATAAATTCGTTTTTGCTATATATATTTTTGACTGTTTTCAATATTATTTATGGGTTTACATAGCCCCTTCTCCTTGCATCCTTTTGTCTGTTTTTGACATCCCAAATAATATACTCGCAATAATATGTATATTCCATAAATTCCTACTCATTGTTCAATTATTTCCGAATATATATATATAAATTGTATTATACAATAAAATGTAATAGGTTTTGGTTATTGCATATCGAGCCAAGATTTTTAATGTTTCTCGAGTTTTAAAACTGATGTTTAAAAACTCATTATTACTATTATATTTTGTGTATTGTGCCAGCAACATGTTTATTTAACTGGAATAATTATGACGCAAGTGTTTTACTTCAAACAAAGAACTCAGTATTCACTAAACCAATTTTCGCGTGGAAATATATTTCATAGCCTTCCTGCTGCCTGCGTGATGTGTTACGTGAACGGTGAACCAGGCAGAAAGGGCACGTTTTTTTTCAATACATTTGTGTGTGTATTACATATACTATATACAACACATCAAGCGCAGTTTTGTTGGGTGCCGTCAGCCGCGCTCCCGCCGACGAGCTCTGAATAGAATGGGGCCCCCGTCAATGTGTAGTTTGTGCGTCATATTTGAACGCGCTTGCGGAGTCAATTATGTAAAAAATATGCGTAAGCATCAAAGCCACTACCAACAACCCCAACACGGATGCAGAGCAGTCACTTCAGATCATGATTACGTAAAATGTTATATCAAAAAAATGGCGAAAGTCTCCTTAATTCAGTTTTTCGAGGGGATCTAAAGCGGATTTATGGAAAAAAGTTACAATTTATTACAGATTTGTGTTATTAAATAAAATGTTACCGTTCGTTTAAAAAAAAATTTCAATTTTAAGAATCAGCTCCACACTTGACAGGCATTGTCCTCTTAGATAGATATTGATTTATTGGATGATTCACTCTCCCGAAAGAAGGTAGGCATGCAGGCCTCGAAAGTTGGGCCCATTATTGTCCTTTTCACTGACCGGACCGATAATCTTTAGCTAATATCAGGAAAGCATCATACAAAATCTGTCGGTTAAAAGATAACTTAAGAGGGTGGTTTTGCAATATTTTTATCGTATAATTAGGACAACCTCTACGAAATTGCACGCTCCACAACATGTGTGGCCTTAATGTGGAGATTTTCAGCGTTTTAATTTTTGCGAGAATAGACTAAAATTTCACTTGTACGAACACCATTTAATATTATGCCAAATTCATATACTTTTATGTTACTTTTGTGTCGATTCTAAAACCCAAACAATAATATGCAAATTTTAAATGTTTTTTTATACTTTTTAAATAAATATGAATTACTTAAAACATTTATTAAAAAAAATAAAATTTAAATTATCTGATAACTCGAAAAAGAAATTCTTAACTTTTTCATAAAGAATTTTTCAATTTAATTATGTGTGTTGTGTATTTCAACCGAATTTATGATGGCAGCATATATATAAAACCAAAAAGCATCATAAAGCAAATTAATGCGTAGCTGCGCGGTGGGAACGACGCACAACAGAGAGATTTCTTCGTTCCTCCACTCTGAGTATATAGGCGTGCGTATTAATGATTTTATTGTATTGTCTATTACATCTTCAAGTTACGTCAATTTAGCGTAAATGACCAAAACGTGTACCTTCAAGGTGTCCGGTGTAACTTCACGACCGGGGGATAAATTCAAGCTAGTTGGTGGTATCAGCCATCACCTTCTGTTTTCAGTTTTATTTCAGCACGTATAACTATAAGATCAGGAAGTCTTATAGCGGCAGCAAGTGGAAAAAAAAGAAAAAAGTTAAACAATAAAGTTATCAATTTTTAAAGAACATCTTATGTTTAACAAATTTAAAATACTTACCCAAATTAACAAAAAAAACTCATTTAAAACTGAGTTTTCACTATCTAGGTTTGACACCCTATTCACTCACTGTGCGCTCCACTGCATTTATTCTCTCAGAACTCAGACCCACGTTCCCCTACACACATACACATCCCTTAATTTTCACTCGTGAAAAGTGGAAATGTTAGAAAACGTTCAGTTGTCAAACTCATCGTAATACTAGAATTGAACATAAAAACAGTATTGTAATGTGATCATTTCTTTAATATCTTTATATATCCTCTAGATATGCTGCATACAAAGCTGTCCTCAATGTCCTGGCTGTGACGAACTATACACACAATTGATGTCGGAGGATCCAACACTACAATGGTATATATACGGCTGTTTATTGCGTGAAAAGTCTGAGTGGACAAATTCCGCTATATGTTAACCTGTGCTGTCAGTCAATAATGTGTAGGTATAACTTTTCGATGAGCATAAACACAAATATTGTATTAAAATTGACTGTTTATATATTTTTGTTTTAGGGATCTTTGTGTGGAAATGTTACGAGATCACGCTGACGTAGAATAGTAAAGCGAAGCGCAAGCAGAACCATAACCACATAGCCACAATCATTTAGACCATCATATGCAACACTATAAATATCACAGACAATTAAGCATTAAGTTATTCTATTCGTCCAATACTAACAACCACTACAAAAAATGTATTTTGTTAATTGAAGCAAGGAGACGTTCAAATGTATATGTCTCTTTTATGCTGTAGTTTTTTTGGTAATTGGAAATGCAGGAGCATTGTGCTCCTCTGGTTAGTATATTTCACTTCTTTGGATGATCTTTTCGGTGTGCGGTGTCTGAGTTTTTATTCTTAAGGCTTTGGATACCAATTTCATTGAATATTGGTTTTCATAAGATATTAAAAGGCCTGAGTTATGAGCTAAAATGTTAAGACGAAGTAGCTCTTGGACAGTGGTATTTGATGTTCTAAAAATTGTGATTCACTAGTAACTCACTCTGAATACCATCGCAGGTTAAATGTAAGTGTCAATAATGCTACTTGACTTTCTCAAAATAAACGTTTAATTTCATTCCGTATTATGTATTCGCTTATTTGTGCTCCACGGAGAATTGCAGATAATTCAACTTGAAAACCTTATAGCAAATATTCCAAGAGAGTGAAGACGTGACCTGAACGACTGTCCATTCTCGATTCGTCAGTACATACAAGTGTGTAATTTTCTTTGGAGTTGTTTTGCTTGTTTTTCTCTTGTTTTTTTGCTTGTTTTTTGGTTGTTTTTTTGGTCGGGGTATGGTACCATACATTTTGGACAGCTAGCACAAAATAATCACTCGAGCTTCTCCTTGTTGTAACTAGCCATCGGTTTTTCTAAATATTTTGATAAACTATAAAAAAAACCTCGCAATCACAAATTTTTGTATTGCACAAAATTGTTTATCACATTGTTCTCTTGCACACGCTATACTGACCCGTACTGACCCTTCTAGAAGTTCCTATTACTTCTAAATTTGGTGTAACTTATAACTGTCTATCTGGCCTTCTGTTTCGCCAAAATGATCTACTATAGTCTGAGTAGCAGAACACAAATGCGTCAAAATGCGGAAAAAATAATACTTATAAATGTCATAAAAAAACGGGAGTAAATGGTGTAAAAAATGTCTGGTAAAAGTGGCACGAATGGCGAGAATATAAATTGTGTGCACAAAATGGATGCAAGAAACGGAACAAAATGGCGGAAAATTGAAAGAAAAATGTCAACATAAAAAAAACGCTAGATGCGTTGTGTAGAATATCACTAAACAACTTCAATGCCCCCTTTTATGTTGTGATAAAAGGACCATATGGACAAACATATTTTTCACTCAGATTATGTATAAAATGCCAAAGACTGTGATATATGAATTGATATGAGAACGTTGTAGAACATCAAAGACCCAGATATAAGTTTATGTTTTATTAAAAAC